>AWWV01012627.1:0-11225 GCA_001974805.1 Corchorus capsularis
CTAAAAAAGAAAGAGGTCAGAAAAAAGGGGATAAGTGGAAAAAATGAAAAAAAATGAAAAAAGAAAAAGAAAGGAAAAGAGAAAGAGTAACGATGGTTTTCAAAAAATAGTCATGGCTTTCAAAAGGTTTTGATAAAATGGTTTTCAAAAAGAGTCGTGGTTTTCAAAAGGTTTTGATAAAATGTTTTTTCAAGAAGAATCATGGTTTTCAAGAGGGTTTTGATAAAAGGGTTTTCCAAAGTTGCATTTTCAAACTCGTCTTCCAGAGGAATGCTCTTCAATGAAGATGTCCAATCTTGAAATGATAAATGGCCTTCTTTCATATTCCCTTCACTTGCAGAAAAATATTCATTGTTGTCCCCCTTTGAGCCTAATTAATTTCTTTTCAATGAACCCTAATCAAGGATCACCCTCCACACTGGGGGGCAAAGGTGAAGAAGGATTAGCCTCGAGAGGAAGGGTTTCCACTCAATCTTCAAATGGGGCATCCCAACAGTAATGAGTAGAGTTTAGAAAAAGGCAATGAATCCACTCCATCAAGAAATTCAAATCAAAAGTCAGATGAAGAAGGGAAGGAAATAAAAAAGAAAAGAAAAAGAAAAAAAGAAAAAGAGGAGGAAAAAGTGAAAATTGAATGTGAAAGGAAAAAATTGGAAATAAAAGTGAAAGGAAGAGTGAAGTTATGAGATGGAGCAAAGGACAATTGGAATGATAATATCCTTCATATAAGGAAGAATGATCCTTGATTCAAATACCCTAAAACACATTTTTGAGCCGTTATATCCTTTCTTTGGCAACCCAGAACCCAAGCCTACATTACGTGCCTAATAAAAGTCCATCTTTGATCTTGTGAGGACGTTCGAGGGGAGAATTTCCCTCAACAAAAATAATAGTCCATTTTTTTTTGCAAACTGTTTTGGGTCAAAACTTCTAAAAGATTTTTCGGATAAATTTGTAGTTTTTCAAGTGCATGTAAAAAAAAACAAGAAAACAAAAAGGAAGAAAAATGATGAAAGAAAAGAAAAGAAAAATGAAAGAAGGAAAAAAGAAAAAATGAATGATGAAGAAAAGGAGCTCTAGGGTGAAAACCCGTAAGGGCAGTCTAGAGCAAGGATGGGAATTCTAAGAGCTTCCCCAAGGCTTTGATAAGGAAACAATAATGAAGGAAAGGAGATAAAGAATGGACTGAAAGAAGATCCTGAAAAGAATGAGATGAATGGAATAAGTTCAAATTGATAACCTGCAAAGAACAACTCAGATTGGAAAAGTACAACCAGTGGAGAATATACTTCAAGAACGTCTCTCTCTTCGAAAGGGTAAGGGTCTGGTCCAGACTGAGTCAGGAATAGCAAAAATCTTGTTTTTGAGAATCCTTTGGCATGTCAACAAATCGTCGTCAGAGTATTCATCGTCATGAGGCGCTACCTTTCTTATATCTATTATTTAAATATATTCTAGATGAAAAACATATGCTTCTTAGTAATAATTGCTTTTGAATACTTGCATTTCATCACTGATCATAAAGGGCGAACATGCATAGAACTATTCACAAAACATTCAAGAATAGGGATTGGAAGAAGTAAACGGTCATTTGGGGGCAAGAAAACCAAAAGTTAGAGCAGATACTGTTCAGAAAGAAAATGGGGCATAAGGTGTGCAAAGAAGGACAAACCAGGGCAAGATTGGAAGAAAATGAGTCAGAGTAAGGCCTATACAGAGCAGATAGTCTAACAAGCAATGATTTAGAGGGATGGCAGGTGCTAAGAGGAAGGATTTGATGGAATACAGTTAGGGACCATACGGAGCCATGAACCCCGAATAAAAGAGAATTCATATCATGCATTTTGCATTACCATGCATTGGCATTAGGTCATGATGCATTTTAATCGGCATTAAAATATATTTTTAGAACATGTTTTTCTAGGGAAGATTCCAACAATCAGAATGCATCACAAGAACAAATTGTTCAAAGAAATTTTCAGATGCTCAAGTTGATTGCCAATTGACTCAGGGCAGGTCTCTCAATCAAACGCAAAAATTCAAGAGAATCTTCAGGGGGCTCGGGGCAAATCATTTAGCTAATCTTCACAAATTTAAGCTGGCCTTTTGACAACCGAGTGAATGTCAATTAATCCAAAACGGTCATTTTTCAGTTAATGTTTATTGATCCAAGGCAATCTTTCTTAAGTTAATTAATCCAGGGCGATCTTTTTTCAGATAATTTCAATTGATCCAGGGCGATTTTTCTTGAGTTTATTTCAGTCGACCCAGGGCGGTCTTTCTTTAGTAGCTTCCAAGTTGATCCAAGTTTATGTCAGAATAATCGATTCAATTGACCTAGGGTGGTCTTTCTTCAGCTTATTTCAGTTGACCCAGGGTGGTCTTTCTCCAGTTTATTTCAGAATGATCGATTCAGTCGACCCAGGGCGGTCTTTCTTTAGTAGCTTCCAAGTTGATCCAAGTTTATGTCAGAATAATCGATTCAATTGACCCAGGGTGGTCTTTCTTAAGTTTTATTTCAGAATGATCGATTAAGTTGACCCAGGGTGGTTTTTTTTACAATTCATTTCGGTTGACCCAGGGCGGTCTTTCTTCAGTTGTTTTCAAGTTTATTCCAAGTTTATGTCAGAATGATCGACTCAGTTGACCCAGGGCGGTCTTTCTTCAATTGTTTCCAAGTTTATCCAAAGTTTGTGTCGGAATGAACGATTCGGTCGACCTAGGGTGGTCTTTCTTCAGTAGTTTCCATGTTTATCCAAGTTTATGTAAGAATGATCGATTCAGTTGACTCAGGGCGGTCTTTCTTCAATTTTTTTCAAGTTTATCCAAGTTTATGTCAGAATGATCGATTCAGTTGACCCAGGGTGGTTTTTCTTCAGTATATGTCGGAATGATCGAGGGTGCTTTTTCTTTAGTCTATCTCGGTTGACCCAGGGCGGTCTTTCTTCAGTTTATGTAAGAATGATCGATTCAGTCGACCTAGGGTGGTCTTTCTTCAGTTGTTTTCAAGTTTATTCCAAGTTTATGTCAGAATGATCGATTCAGTCGACCCAGGGTGGTCTTTCTTCAGTTGTTTACGAGTTTATCCAAAGTTTGTGTCGGAATGATCGATTCAGTCGACCCAGGGTGGTCTTTCTTCAGTAGTTTCCATGTTTATCCAAGTTTATGTCAAAATGATCGATTCAGTTGACCCAGGGCGGTTTTTCATCAGTTGATTCCAAGTTCATTCAAGGTGGTCGTTATCAGATTATTCCGATTGATCCAGGGTGGTCATCATAAAAAATTCATGTTTAAGTTTAAAATCATTGATCGAAGGTGTCTATTCAGAATTTGCGTCGGATTGTTGTTTTATCAGTGGATTTTAGGATCCTACTCGAGGATCTCTTTGCTTTAAATTTGAGTTTCGTGGGCTCCCTCAGGTTTTTTTTTTTCAACTCTTGACTTATTTTATCTGCTTGGTAAAATGGGTGTCTACGTCTTTGCGCACATTATAACTCTCAGAAAGTATACAAACAACTTTTTTTGTAAACTTCCCGATTGTTAGAAAGCACGCAAAGAGAGGCAGCTGTAGACACCCATTTTTGTCCGGTATCCTCCAATTTAAATCGATTTATTTCTTATTTGGCATTAGGGTCACCTAGGGATATTTTGGTCATCTTTGCATTCAAGGGGGCATTTTGGTCATTTTGAGTCCACTTTTAATTTAGATTAGCTAATTCATTCTTAGTCATCTAAATTGCATTTGAAAAAAAAAACAAAAAAAAAACAAAAATATCATAATATGTACCTTTGACATTTTTATGGTTTAGCTTTATTTAGAAATTTAGTATTGCTACATGTCAAGTCCTTTTTGTAATAGGCCTAGTTTGCAAATTGGCATTTTCATATTCTTTATTCTATGAAGTTTATCCAATTTAGTTTCATTAATCACATTCACTTTTCATTTAAGCATGGTCATATTTTATTGTCATCTACTCATTAAGCATGCTTATTTTCAATTAATCATGTTTGTTTGAGCACTTAGTTAGGCATATTAGTCACGCATATTTAGTTGCATGCATATCACTCTCATTTGAACTTTAATTTAGTTGAAGTCTGAAATCGGGCTAAGCCCATCCCATTGCATTTACATTAGGAAGCATATAGTTCTTTCAATCTTCAAAATAAAATACAAAAAACCCAAAAATCAATCAAAATTTTCTTTCTTAGAGAGTAAAAAAAAAAAAGAGAAAAAGGGTCTATCCCAAATGCACATTCCCCTGCCACTTTTTGAAAAACCTGCCAAGAATCAAAAAAAGAAGATTCAGGAGATTGATCCCTATTGTAAGACTAATTTAATCATGAGTTTGCCTTTTACATATGCCCTCATATAATACTTCATAAGAATTGGCAGTACTCAAATGGAAAAATACTTTGGAGTATAAAGTGGTGGCAGCAAATACATGGAAATTCGAAGTGACAAAGTACAACCAAATGAATGTACACATTCATTGAAATAAACTCAGAGAAGGATTGATGAATTTATTTGGATTAATATTACCTTAAAATTAGAACTTTGATTTAGGAATTTGATTTTTAGGTATGAATTAATTAAGAATTGATTTGGTCCATGCTTGTCTAAGGATTTGTTTTTTAGGGTTATTTAAGAATTCAATTTTGTTTATGCATTCAATTAGATTCCTGTGGTAATGATTCGTTTCAATTAAATGCTTGGTATGTTGATTGGTTATCATAAAACCTGAACTTTGCTAATCTTCTATTTGATGTGCAGAAATGTCCCTAGTTCGACCAAAGTTGACCCTTAGGCTTTCGTTTCTTTTAAGTTATTTGCTTTTTAAGTTGTCGGCCTAATTAAGCCCCTTGGAATTTGTAATAAGTTAGTAATTAGTGTAGGGATAAAGTAGAATCATATGCATTCATGTCATACATGTTATATATCACCTTGCTATGTTCAAAAATGCATTAACACTCGTCTTTTGCTGAGATGAAGGACCTTTCGGATAAATGTACTCTGGTACGAATTTCTGGGAGATCCTTCTAGACCGGTTTATTCCATAAATACCCCCATAATGCGTGGGAAGGGTTTATGGAGTTGACTTTGGGTAGACTTGTGTTAATGCATGTAAATAAGATCAATCTTTCATGCACTTTAATTGTCATTCATGAGAGTTAGCTAAGTAAGAATCAATAAACAGTAGTTTTACAATGACGGGTGGAACACACATTATTTACCAAATTTGATTTTAGGTTGATCTAAATGTGGCACCATCACCTCAAAAGGTTAATTCAAACTCCCTTGATGGTGAAGCTTTGGTGGCACCAACTTCTTTCGCTTCCTTTTCTTCGGTAAGAAACCAACTTGTGCATATTATATTTCAAAAATTACAGGTAAAATACTTACTTGTGGTTTCTTACAGGACCCTGCTGCACTTCCTAAAAGACGTGACTCTTTGAAGATACTCATCTCAAAAGCTTTACCAGCAGCTTCATGCCCTCAAGCTCCTTCAGAGTCCGAGCTGGTGAAAGCTTTAATGGGCCTTAGGGAGCTTTTTGCCAAAGTTTCCCGTGTTACTGATGCTGAATCATTGGATATCTTCTATGGCTTTGCTCTCACTTTGCCCACTGCACCTAAAGCTTGAAGAAAGAGAAGCTCAATTTTGGCGCAACTTCTAGAGGCATCTTGAGATGTTTCTCAATAAGTGGCGCCCTGCATTTGTTAAGTTCAATGAGTGTTGCACCAAAAAGAGGCAATATGAAGATCGTCAAGCCAAGCTTGATTCTGATGTCTCTAGATCTCGCAACCAGGTTACTTTAAGTAATGATGAGGCTTCACTTCAAGATGAGCTTGATACCATCATGGCTAGGACAGGTGCCATTAAGAAAAGACTTGCTGAATTGTCTACTGAGAGGGAAAGATCGGCTTTGCTAGATTGTGATCACATCATGAAAGAAGCCGAGGATCTTTCCAAGTCCACATCCGATTATGAGCAGGTGGTCAAGGAGATGGATTACTTGCAGAGTCTTCTCACCACATATGAAGATGAGTTCTTCTCTTGGAGGAAATTCCTTCCTAAATCCCAGGGTAAGAACAAGAAATAGAATAGAAAATATTGTTATTGCACCTCTTTGTGTTTTTATGGTGCTTATGGATAATTAAATTTTGGTTTATGCACTTTTATTTTGAACAATTGCAATTTGGATTGGTGGCACATGTTTTTGCCAAACTATGAATCTTATGCATAAGTGGCTAAGTTTGTATAGCCAGCTAGAATTTTAATTTTCAAAACATTTCCTATCTTATGGCTTATAAATTTATTTTAGCCATATAAATCTTGTTCATGTTTGATTGTGGTATAATTGTGATTAAACAAAATAACCAACCATTGGTGAAATAGGATAATGGTTTTACTTGCAATTGGTGCAAAGCCATAAAAACCCTTGAAAATTTCGGCCTTGCACTTCAATTTAGGCCAAAAATTAAAGCTTTAAAAATTCAAGCTTTTCATCCTTTGTTAATGGTGCCAAAAGTAATTTTTGTCGCTAAAGATGGCTTTAAGCCGCACTTCACTTCCAATTTGTCACCAAAAAGATCTTGAAATATGCCCTTTTTTTTACAACAAAAATCAAATTTCCATCAAATGACAAAGAAAAATATTTTTGTTTTATTTAAAAGCCGCAAGTATGCACTTGGGGCGGCTATGTCCACTTAGTGCTTTAAGTATTTCAACTATACGTTGGTGAAAAGAATGGCTGAACATTGCTGCGCTGCCATAATTTCCACACCATCTTCTTCAGGAATTGGCTCGAACTCTGGATCTGGCATTGGCTTGGCTTCCCACGCACTTGGATAATACTTTTTCAAGTATCTACCATTGATGAACTTTGGGTGGTATTTTCTATCTTGAGTCTCAAGCCAATAAGCACCATTTTTTAGCACTTTCCTTATACGGAATGGACCTTCCCATTTAGGTGTCCATTTTCCCATGACTCAATCTCTTTTACCAATAGGCAAAGTAGCTTTCCATACTAATTCTCCTTCAATGAAAGTCTTGTGGTGCACTTTCTTGTTGTAGCTTCTTTCGACTTTCCTCTTTTGATCTTGCAAATGATCTAAAGCTGATAATCTTTCTGACTCCGCATCTTCAAGATCACTCATCATGGATTCATTGTATTCTTCCCAAGTGAGATTATTTTGGAATGCTACTCTATCCGACTTGGCCAAGATCTCTATTGGCACTATGGCGTCGTGGCCATAAGAGAGACATGCGGTATGCCCATAATGCCTTTGGTAAATGTTCATCCCATTTGCCTAGTGCGTTCTTGATCATTTTTTCAATGATAGACAAGATTACTTTGTTGTTGTCAAAAAAAAAAAAGACAAGATTACTTTGTTGGAGGCCTCGCTTTGACCATTTGCTTGCGCATAATATGGTGTAAACCTTGTAAATTTGAGGCCATACTCTTTTTCCAGGTCCGTAATTAACTTGCCATCAAAGTTGGTGCCTTAATCCGTTGTAAGTGTTTCTGGAATTCCAAAGCAGTGAAAGATATTCTCCACTATGAATTTCTTAACTTCCACATGGGTGGTATTATTCATTGTCTTAGCTTCCACCCATTTGGTGAAATAGTCCGTGGCAACAATGATGAAGCACACTCCTCCCTTGGCCGGTGGGAAAATTTTTCCAATTAGATCAATTGCCCAACCTCTAAACGGCCATGGTTTTATAATTGAGTGTAACTCTTCGGATGGAAGCCTAAAAACAGGTCCATATTTTTGGCATTCTTGAAATCCTTAAGCAAATTCGATGCAGCCTTTCAGCACTGATGGCCAATAAAAGCCATGACGGCGTATAAGCTATCTCATTTTTCTTCCGGCTTGGTGCACTCCACACAAGCCTTGATGTATATCTTTTACCACCTTTCTAGCTTCTTCTTTATCTAAGCATCTTAGATAAACACCATCTTCACCTCTTCGATATAATTCATCGGCCAACAAAGTGTAGTTGACGGCCAAAGTCCTTATTCTTTGATCAACCTTTATTGATGGATTATTGAGGTATTGAATGAATGGTTCTCGCCAATCGGTGTGGTGATGATCTATGTTGCAAACTTCGAACACATTCTTTCTAATGAGTGCGGATGGCATACTTCTTCTTTCAACATGCACCACTTTCTTCCATATGTAATCTTGGAAGGTGATACTGGATGCCAATTGTGCTGCAACCTTTGCTCCTTCATTTTGGTGTCGAGGAACATGTTCAATGCTCACATCGTCAAACTCATCCATCAATTGAATAGCTAAGGCATAATATGGCAACAAGATGGACTTGTGCATTTGTATTCTCCAGTGAGTTGGTTGATAACTAATAGTGAATCACCTTTTATGTGTATAAATGAAGCTTTCATCTCTCTAAGCATTTCCAATCCGATGATCAGCTCTTCATATTCCGTTTAATTGTTGGTACAATCGAAATCCAGGTGAAAAGCCATCATGGTACATGCATCTTGAGGTGATGAAATGATAATCCCCGTACCTGCCAAATCTATGGTGCTAGAACCATCAAATTCAAGTATCCAAGGCGCTAATGCTATCTCCACGACTTCGGCTGAATCTTCAAATTCCTCACCAAGGTCAATGCAAGGATGGTCGGCCAAGAAATCTGCAATAGCTTGGCCTTTAACAGCCTTTTGTGGGATATATTTGAAACTACACTTAGAAAGTGCCAAGCACCATTTTCCGAGTCGGCCTCTAAGCATGGGCTGAGTTAACATGTACTTCACTATATCAGTTTTGGCAATTATACACACATTAAAATAGAGCATATAATGGCGTAATTTTATTGCTGCAAAATAAAGTGATAGACAAAGTTTTTCAATCGGACTATATCTATTCTCAACATCGGTGAGAGTCCGACTTAGATAATACACTACTTGTTCCTTTCCTTTTTCTACTTCTTGGGCCAACAAACATCCAATAGATGATGTTGTGGCCGAAATATATAAGTACAAAGGTTTGTCTATCCTAGGAGGAACTAAGACAGGTGGTGATGCTAAGTAATTTTTTATCGCCTCAAATGCTTCTTGGTGCTCGTCATTCAATTGGAACTCTTCATTATTCTTCAATCTCAACAGTAGTGAGAACACTTTGGTTTTACCAGCAGTGTTGGAGATGAATCTTCGTAAAAAGTTGATTTGCCCAAGGAATCTTTGGAGCTCCTTTTTGGTGGATGGCTATGTGACTTGACCACTACATCGTCAATGTAAACTTCCATAAACTTACCAATCGTGTCATGGAAGATGGCATTCATTGCTCTTTGATAGGTTGCACCGGCATTTTTGAGTCCAAATGGCATCACTATCCACTCGAATGTGCCAATTGCTCCAGGACATCGAAAAGCGGTCTTGTGAATATCTTCTTCTGCTATTTAGATTTGATTGTAGCCACTATATCCATCCATGAATGATAACATCCTATGTTGGGCGGCACCATCTACTAAGAGATCTGCAACATGCATGAGATATTCATCTTTAGGGGTGGCTGAGTTCAAGTTACGAAAATCAACACACACCCTAATTTTACCATTTTTCTTTACCACAGGTACAATGTTAGAAATCCATTCTACATACCTTGTAGTGCGGATAAAACCAGCTTTCAAAAGCCTCTCAACTTCCTTTTTAACTTTAAGAATGACATCATTTGCCATCCTTCTAAGAGGTTGTTGATAAGGGCGGTGTCCATCTATGATTGGGAGTCGGTGCTCAACCAGTTGTCGACTTAAACCAGGCATTTCATCATAGTCCCACGCGAAACTATCTTTATACTCTTTCAAGAGTGCGATGAATCGTGGCTTGTCTTCTTCGGCCAAGAGTTCACTTATGTAAACTGGCCTATGTTTGCCATTGGTGCCAAGATCAATTTCAAGTAAAGGATCTTGCACCTCGGCTTTAAGATCATCTAGTTTCATGGTGCATGGTCAAGCTCATCCATGGTGATCTCATCTTGATTTTTATTTTGATTTTGATAAGCCGCTTTAGCAACTGGGGCGGCTAAGTCCTCTAGACATTGTAGTTTTTGTTCAAGTGAGTAGGCCGACAACTTCTTCAAAGTGTCGTTGGCCGTTTTTACTTCTTTTTGGTGTGTATTCATGGAATCTCCTCAATGATAGGAGAATTAGGAAGCGGCCTATAAGGAATGATAGCATTTGGCCGCACAAGATTTTCCATAGCCTCATTCAAGGCTTCTTTTTCAATCTCATGTGTAGAAAGGATTGGTACTGGTCGTCCATACTTGTCTTGGCCCATGAATCTGACTGGTCCGGTACTACCATCGTAAAATCTCACATCGACTGCATGGGATTCCACTTTGAATGGTTTGGTCTCCGCCTTCACCACTTCAACCTCTGTACCATTCCAAAACATAAGCATTTGGTGCAAGGATGATGGTACGCACCAATTGATACGAATCTAGTTGTAAATTGGTCCAAATCCACCTTAGAGACCCGCCTAAGATCAACTTTAATCACCAAACTTCTAGATGAGTATGTCGACAATCTTCACTTGATAAATCCTCCTTCGTTCGTCGGCCTTAGACCCCCAAGTCGACCTGCACATGAACACTTAAGATCATAAAATTCACAAACAATTAAGCAATCACAACCTAATTGTTTGCTAGGATTTTACAAGATTGAAGAACCCTAAGTTTGCTCAAACTAGAACAATGAAGCCAAATAATCGATATGGGTGTGTAAACCTCTCAACTTTTATTGATAACTTGACTTATGTTTTCAAGAGATAAAAGAGCCCTTATATAGGGGAGGGGTTGGCGCATAACCTACTCCAGTCCCTATAAGGGGCGGCAATACATAAAGGAAGGAACAAGGAAATAGCCTACTCATTGTCCTACTAGGAAAAGTAAATAACATTACATGATTAAGCAAGGATTGGACTTAGTCAAACAAGGCCCAACCCAATGTCTTCTAGACTAAATAAATAACTAATCTAAGATAGAATAAAGGCCCATGAGGCCGAATTACACAATGCTAAGCCTAATGCTCATCGATTTCAAGTAAGGTGAACAACTTGGAATCGATGGGAATATTCTTGGTGATATCGACTTCAATGCTCTCCAAATGGTCTTCAATGGACTCCAAACCTCCAAGATGAGATCTAACAAAGCCCAATAAAGCTTCCTTGAACCTTTAGCCCGAGCCCTTGTTATTGGACCT
>AWWV01012629.1:0-11742 GCA_001974805.1 Corchorus capsularis
TATCTTCTTCACTATTTTCCATATCTTTTTTGCGTAATTTTCTGATACATCACCAGTATTTTGCTACAAACTTGATTTCTTCCAGGCAAATTTCACTGGTCTAGATTACTCTCTAGACCATCACAATCATGGAGATGATCATCAACCGTGGGGTATTGGTCATGGAACTTCTGCTGATCATAACAATGGAATGATTGATTACATGCTCAATAATCCTCATCATCACCACTACCATCAACAGCAGCAGCATATTTCTTCATCGTCTGGTTTTTGCACCACCACAAGTACTTCTTTTGACGAACTCAGCTTTACTGATGTCATGTAGTTTGCAGAGTTTGGTGCCAAATTGGCCTTAAATCAGACACGACTTGCCAAGAGAAGTACACATCATCTAAAGGCACATGTACCAGAAGTTCATTTGGGAAATAACCTGAACAGATTGAAGGAGATAGATGAAGAAGAAAGAATTAACAACATAGCTAGATGCAAAAGAATGTTGTGTTGTGAGGAAGATAGGAGAGGTGATGCTCCTTTTATAGGGGCAAATTATAATCAGACCAGTTAAGTTCGGTGACCTTTAGTGGCTGGTGACCAAACTTTATTTTCTGGTGTGATAACTTTAATGAATAAAGCCAGCGTGGACGCACGAACTGTGATCGAATTTTTCCACTCAGAAGGGATTAATGAAGTTAGGTGGGAACAAGTAAAACCAACTTCTTGCTGAAATCAAAGCAAAAAAGGAATTGGATGGTGTAAATACACCTAGATGTATTAATTCCAGCTATAATATTACTCCCTCTGTTCCTTTTTAATTGTCCTTTTCCCTTGTTCTTTATTAATTGTCCTTTTCACTTATTTTCCAGAAATACCCTTCTTGAAACATGAGTTTAATTATAAGGTCAAACATGCATTTAATTAGAAAGAAGCAATGGCTTAAGGGTATTATAGGAAGATTAAGTGAAATTGTAATAAAATTTAGGAAACTAACTAAATTTAACTACTTTTCTTAAATAAATAAATCAATTAAAAGGGACAATTAAAAAGGAACAGAGGGAGTATTTTGTAGGTGTGAAAACAAATTGTGGGTTAGTATTTAATGCAGATGAATTCATCTAAATTGTGCTGTAGATGTGAACATAAAAGGAAAAACAGGTTAGTATTTAATGCATCAATCCACCTTGGCTGCATGAGGAAGCGAAATTCCTGATGAGCTTTAATATGTATTGTATAAATGTATCGATAAATATGGAGTTTCACCATTTCCATTTGTGATATTTTCAAACTGTTTGCCTGTTTGCCTGTTTGGTCACAACGTACTTTTTTTTTTGGTAAAAGTCACAACATCCTTTCATGTTACAGTCTAAAATCATTAATGATAGGCATTATAATTGATAAAAGAATCCATTAGAGAGCTCAAAAGTTTTAAGGCTAAAATCTCAATTTGGTATTAAATTTATTACGAAAATCTCAATTTGATACCAACCCTAAAAGTTAGCTCAAATCAATACTGAATCTTTTTAAAAAAGCTCAATTTAGTACTAAATCAGGATTGCGTTAGCGCGTAAAATACATGCGCAATAACGTCTCAATTCCGTCAGCCACGTGGAATTACAAGCCAAAAAACGTAATTTTTTTTGGGTGATTACTTTCCCATTTAAATTATATCCCTAAATTATTTCTTTCTTTCCCACGAGAAGCTTCAAAATTTTTTGTTTCTTCTTCTTCTCCTTCTCACTCCTTCCTAGATTTAAGCATCTTCAACTTCATTATTTTTGTTCGAGGTATGATCTCGGATTTAGCTTTTGTTTTTAGCAATTGGATTTGGTTTTAGGTTGTTTAGTTCAAATAGATCTAACCGTTTATGGGTTTGTTTTTCTTGTAGTCGAAATAGCTGTAGTGGGTTGGATTTTAGAGACAACATTGAAGATTCAACTGCGAAACATGTCTCAGATTGTAGTATATTATTGGAATTGTTTGAAAAACTCATTCTTAGATCAAAACGTGTAAGAAAAAGATGAAGGCCAAGGATAAGATGAAAAGGAAGGCCATGACCCTCTACCCCTGGGTGATGCCAATACAAGCAAGGAAAAGGAAATGTATTTGCAGAAACCATAAGTATAAAGAAAACAAGGATCGAGTTTCTTTATTTTATTTAGTCGGTCAAATATTCTTTCTAGAATTAAGCCCAACTGCTTCCAAGTTTCAACCAACAACAACCTCTTCCTTCCACTGATGACAGGTATATATCAGATCGGGAATATACCCGAAATCATGTCTGTCATCTACCTATGGGTACAGTGAACCAGGTTTTAAGAAGACAGAGCATAGATGAAGCTTTTGGAACTAACATGGATTGGTGCCATTTTTCTGATCTCGTAGATTCCTTCAATTCTTCTTGTCACATTCTACTTTTTCCAAATATGTACTATATGTATGGTATGATTTCATGCAGAAGTATAGTTTAACTATAACCTTGCAGAAATCATGGTCTTAATCTCAGCAGCAGAGGCTATTGATTTTGAGTATAATTGTTAATAACACTAAATTGATTTCAGATTGGTGTCTAATTGTTAATGACCAATGAGAACTTAGAAATGAAATTATTGCTAAAACGATTGGGACTATAAAGAATATGATATATGCCATTGCCTGTTTAACTGTTTTCACTTTTAATGAAAAAGGAAAATGAAGAACACTTCATAAAATCTGCAGAACCTGAGAGCAATAAGTGTCTGCATTCAACAACATGATTTAAACGTATTGAACTGGAGAATAGAATTGAAAACTAAGTAGTAATCTTGTATGGCAACAACCATGTTGTTACATGTGATAAGAATGCAAGAAAATCAGGCTACCCTCGGATATAGGCTACATGGACGATTCAAATATGACACAACTCGAGACAAGATATCTCAACTGCTAATCAAGCTAAAAGAGTGGGAAATTTGAAATCAAAACTCCGGTGGAATCTCCGGTATCACCAGAACCAAACATTGCAGCTATCAATGGCCTTCATGGAAGTAGGTACCAAGGGCATTCGCCCAAACTCGGCTACAAATTTGTTAACACATTGAGTTCTATCACTATGACCTCCCAAGCTGCTAATTCCAGTTGAACCGGTCTCAAATATTTTGCCTGCAATTGGTACACAAGAATTTAATCAAATTATTTTACATAATAATGATCCAAAGGCAAAAGGATATTGACCAAAAGCATCTTTGAAGCATAAATATTATCAGAGTCTTCAAAAGAGATTTTTTTGTGTGGTTTTCCACTAACTTGTCAATTTTGGGGTGGTGATTATGCTCATCATCTTCTTCGTCAAGAAATGAAAATAATACCGTTTTCAAATAATTGGATCAAACACCGCCATGGATTTTGACCAATTAAATACTAACAAGTTTGCACTTTGCACGAATGATTTGCCTTGCTTACCAATCTATCCTTACTTTGTTTAAACACAAGTATGATTAGGGCAACCACAAAGATATATTGTGGTAAAAGTTATATTGTGGTAAAAGTTATATAAAGGGCAAGAGATTTACCAATTTCTGCTTCAATGATCCCTGATGGCTCAAAAAGCTGCAGAACATAATAAATCTTTTAAAACGAAACTTTTCTAGTTAAAATCATGTCGAAATATCAATCATCACTTTCTACTGCATAACCTCTTAAGATATAGTTACTCAGAGAAAGAAAATTGTGGACTAGAAACACTTAGTAGCTCCTACTATCATTTTCTGAGCATTACCTTGATCCATTTAAGTTTATTTCATATCCATTACCACTAAATGCTCTAGTAACTCCATCTTGTGTGTTATGCTCCCAAATTTGATGCTGGCCAGCCGTTGCAATGTAGACATTTTCATTAAAAGGGTCAAAGCAGACATCCCATCTTGAGAAAGGACAACATTGGTTTTGTAATCAATGACTTATAAATGCAGATTAAAAATAGGTCGTAAAGCTAAAGCTTTTCTAGTCTTGCCTGAGATGCTCCCGTTTGTCCTCTTGTGTAGTCAGAACCTTTAGTTCCACAGCAAGAGTTCGCACCTTCTCACTAACAAAATCAATTTCCCTATAGCAGTCAACAGAATTTGTCAAACAACAATAATGGATTAGTGTAATTATAATTATATTAATAAAGTTCACATTTGAAGGTAAAACTGATTTGCATATTTTCCACAAATTATAGGGTTAATCATAGCAAGTCACAACTCACCTTAATGCATGATTCTCAGTATCAACTACATAAAGAATATTTCTCTTGGCATTGTAAGCCAGTCCCTATAGAATTAAATTACATAGCCACAAGTTCAATAATGAGAAGACAGCAGAACCTCACAGAAAAGAAAAAGAAGAAATATCCAATTCTCTAGAACATTAGTCGATATTTTTAACTGTATTAACTTATTCCTCACCTGAGGACGATTAAATGTGGCATCATCAAAGAGATTTTTTTGTGTGGTTTTCCATCAACTTGTCAATTCTTTATTAATCATCTTTTCCCCCCTAATTACTTAGTTTAACGAAAAACAGAAAGCACTCATAAAAGCGATATAATAAAATTTCATAATCATCAACAATCCCTAAATCGAGCAACTAAATACTGACATTTATCAAAATTTTATCATCTAAACAAATATAAGGAGAAAAAAAATCTAACCTGAGTCAAAATCCCCTAATCTGGGAAACTCGAATGCCCTTTACTCTTCGATAATGAAAACACCAAAGAAGCTTCGCAGTTTTCACCACCTTCAATCACTTCAGTGCTTGCTGCGACAGGAACACTATAACCCCCAAATTTGCAAAACAAATCCCTAAACCGAAATCCTAAACAGCCAAAACAATCAAACGGTCGATTCAATTGAAATTAACCTAATCGAACTCTCAAACATTCGAAAACTCAAGGAATCGATTGAATCTAAGACCTCAATAAAACGAAATCCGACCAAGACGGAGAGAACTCGATTTTTGATAGTTTGGGTTTTTGAGTTCTCTGAAAGGTTATATTTTTTTTGACGTAAAAATTAATGTTTAGTATTTTTTATTTTAATTCGACTTTTAATTTTTTATCAATACTATATATAAAAGTACGAGCTTTGAGAAACTTTTGAATCGACCATTATACCCTATTTTTTTTTAATATATCTCTTAAATACCCTTACTTAAACTATTGTAGTTTTTTTTTAAACTATTGTAGTTTTATTCTACTAAAAACTCTATTTTATTCAATTATTAAATCTAATATCTTTATAATTTCTTTATTTTTACCATGATACTATTTTTAAATAAAAATGGGATATATTAAAATTTTTAATATACAATTTTATTCTAATAAAAATTCTATTTTCATTTAATTAAATTCAATATTTTATAATTATTTTATTTTTACCATTTTAATTTAAAAGATTATTATGATTGACATGTAATATTCGATAGTTTAATGTATTATGATTAAAATTTATTATTTCCCTAGAGTGAAATTATTTTATTTGATTTATAATTATTTTCTGCTAGATAAATGTAACCGAGTTTAAATTTGCTATTTTACTTTGTTAATAATTTTCTTCGTGTGGGATGATTTCTTTTGTTACTTTGATAGTAAAACCCAATATATATAAAAATGGGCTGGTCGGGTTGGATTTGGGTTCAGTTATCTGGGTTAGGTTATTTTCGGTTTAAGGAAATTTTGGGTTATAAGGTTTCGGTTAATTTTCGGTTTTAGGTTGGGTTAGATTCGAATCGCTCAAATGTCGGGTCATTTTGGTTTGGGTCTTTTTTCAGTTTCGGGTCATATGGTTCCGATAATTTCGGGTTTGAACCTTCAAGTTCAATTATTTTCGAATTCGGGTTATTTAAATATAATTAATCCTGATTCGAGTAATTCCGGATTAATCTCTTGGATTGATCTGATTCAGGTTTAGGTCATTAAGGATTTGAGGTCAGGTCATTTCGGTTTCAGATTGGGCGGATTTTTTGGTCGAATCGGGTTGGATAAGGTTTGGTTTCAGGTGATCGAGTCGGATACCCATACTCGAGTCAAATTTTGCAAGCTATAATTATAGGTTTCTTTAGGATAAAATTAGTAATTAATATACTTAAGATTTTAATTTTAATTTAATTTAAAGATATCAGGTCATGTGAAAAGCACGTGAAAGATAAAAGTACGAATAAGAGGAAACTTTATGTTTTCTTATTGTACCCCTTTTTTTAAAATATATTTCTGATTATACCTTTTTTAAATATATATTTCTAAATTGCCATTACTAAATAATATTTTAATTATTTCATTAGTTTTTTAATTATAAATGAATCCATTATTAATTATTTAAAAATTAATTAAAAATTTCAATTTAGACCGAATTATAAGTTTGTCAAATTGATTTTAGTTGATGAACATGTAAATTTCCTTTACTATTATTTTTTGACTTTAATATTTTACTTTTAATTTCAATTTTCAAATGTCAATAAAAAGATTAAACTAGCACTAACTCTAACACATACAATACTATTGTTAGTGAAGCTCCATCTCTTCATTATATAATGTTTTCCCGCATTCATTTTGTTCAATTGGAATTGTTGTGTTAGAAGAGTGGGTGATATTATGATTTTGATTTTTTATCTCTATGTGGTTATCAAAATTTCATAAGATGGTTATTATGATTTCATGAGGAGGTTATCAAAATTCAATAGTGTGGTTACCAAATTCTCATATGGAAGTTATCAAAATTTCATACTGTGGTTACCAAAATTTCTTAGGATCATGTTATTAAAATTTCTTAGGTTGGTTATTGAAATTTCATAGGGTGGTTAATTATCACAATTTTATAGAAAGGTTATCAAAATGTCATAGCGAGGTACTAAAAATCTCATAGTATGGTTAACAAAATTTCATCAGGAGGTTATAAATATTTCATGGGGAGGTTATCAAAATTTTATAGTGTGATTATCAAAATTTCATATGAAGGTTATAAAAGTCTCATTTTCATAAGGAGTACCAAAATTTGATAGAAGGTTATCAAATCTCATAGAGTGATTATCGAAATTTCATAGAGATCGGATTATCAAAATTTATAGAAAGATTATCAAAATTTCATAGTGTTGTTATCAAAATTTCAAAGCGAGGTTATCAAAATTACATAATGTGATTATCAGAAATTCATAGAGGGGTCAACAAAATTTTATAAAAAGGTTATCAAAATTTCATAAAGAGGTTATCAAATTTTCAAAATGTGATTACAAAAATTTCATAGTGGTATTTCTGGGGAGGTTATCAAAATTTCATAGTATGGTTACCAAATTAGGAAGGTTATTAAACTGTTACCAAATTAGGAAGGTTATTAAACTTTTATATGGAGTAATCAAAATTTCAAGGAGGATATCAAAATTTCATATGAAGGTTATCAAAATTTCATAGTTTAGTTTTCAAAATGTCATAAGAGGGTTATCAAAATTTCATAGTATGTAGATCAAAATTTCATAGGGAGATTAACAAAATTTCATAATGAGATTATCAAAAATCATAGGGAGGTTATCAAAATTTGTAGTTATCAAGATTTCATAAGAAAGTTATCAAAATTTTATAGGAAGATTTATCAAAATTTCATAGTGTGATAATCAAAATTTCAGAGTGTGTGATTACTAACACAATTCATATGGAGGTTTTTAAATTTTCATAACGTGGTTATCAATATATCATATGGAGGTTATCAACATCTCATAGTGTTGGTTATTAAAATTTCATTGGGACAAATTGAGGTCTTCAAAATTCCTTAGGACGGTTAACAAAATTTCATAAGAAGGTTAAAAAAAATTTAGAAAAAGGTTCTTGAAATTCTATAATATCGTTATTAAAATTTCATAGGAAGGTTATCAAAATTTCATAATAGGATCATAAAAAATAGTGTAATTATCATAATTTAATAGTGAGGTTATCATAATTTCATATGAATATTTTATTTAAACACATTGCGCCACGTGCAACGCACGTGAAAGCTAAAACTAGTTAGATAAAAAACCCACGTTGGCTATTTTCTTCAATCAACTATCTTTAAACACATTAGTGACGACGCGTGTTGTGCACTCTCTGATGGCATCCTAAAATGGTACTGAATTGAGCTTTGTTTTAAAGGTTTGTTATCAATTTGAGCCAACTTTTAGATTTGGTACTAAATTGAGATTTTCATAATACGTTTGGTACCAAATTGAGATTTTAACCTAGTTTTAATTTGAAGAATCCGAATTCCTCTTGACATTGAGAGTTTGTAATCCATTTCCTAATTACTAAACAAATCAATATTGTCCTCTCAAAAAAAAAAAAAACAAATCAATATTGTCAAACTCAAGCAAAAGTACAGCAGACTAATTGAAGTTCATTGGGAAAAAATGGGGTAGAGTTGGGTGCTATTGTAGAGTTCAATTCTTTATCATGAGCTCTGCCAAAGCAAAATGTTTTATCAATAGCAAGTGACACATTACTTCGAAGAAAATACAGTTATGTCTGGGATTTCCAGTTTCCACATTACACAGGGTAAAAAGTCTTCAAGATTATATACTCCTCCCAGAGGAGACTAGAGGCTACAACTTACATGAATAACAAGGCCTACACAAAGCTATGAAGGACTGAAGAATGCACATAGAAGCCTGTAAAATTTCTAAAGCTTGACGTTTGACTTCAAACTTTAAAGTTTGGAAGAGAGCAGGTCTCCATATTTCAGGGAAAGAATGCAATGAACTTGATATTTACACTGCAGGATTCTCACATAAGATGAGAATGCTTACATGATAACATCACAGTGAAAACTTTTGCAGGATATCGTCCCTTTTTATAATGTTCCCTGACAAATTGGCTGAAAATTTTCCTTTCTGTCTTCACAGGAGCATGAATCCAATATGAGCATCTCCTAATAATCAGCATGTATCGCTTTTCTCTTTGCTCAACTCAAAAAGTAGCTGTTAGCATTATAGTTGATGTGTTCTTTTCTTTATTTATTTATTCAAAACTCTTCATTCCCCAATATATTTGCCTCCTCAGTTCCTTGATAATGCAGAAGCCAATACCAACTGCTGACTTGGCAAGTAGTCTGCATATACAGCCATCGCTGAGGCGGGGACATCAGGTATTGCCACTTCATTCTATTGGTATTCTTGCAAAAAGGCATTTTTAGAGAACTCTGATTCCCATACGGCCATACCTTATCAATGGCCGAGTCTACTGCAGAATATAACCAATCTCTCTCATCAATGTTCTATCTACGTTTTCTATGTTTTTTCCATCTGTCATTGAGTTCAAATCTTAGTGGTTTATAAGGATTCAAGCGATTATGTTGTTCAGCAGCCCATTATCCAAACCTCACAGCACCATGCTTTTTGCATGCATCAAAGACTCTAGTCCACATACCAACCGTAGGAAAAACATGATCTATTAAGCATAGCAATCTAAATGGATTAAAATATATCATGTTATTTAAATATGGAATTTTGTGGAAGCGAAAGAAATCAAAACAGGGTCAATTACGGTGCTCCTTGATCTTCAATACTCGTGGTGGACTTCTGCTACAGGAATGAGCAGAAACCTCACTAATCACAGTGCAAAAAACCTTTTCTTACTTGACAATGGAGGGAGAAGCTTTTTCTGCAGAAAGTTCTAACTTCCTGATATAAAAAAAATGAGAGAGAACCACCTTACGTTGTTTTTATTTTTCTCTTTTATATGTGAGTGGTTGTATTCCACTTGAATACTTAGCTAGATAATTTCTGATATAATTCCCAAGGAATTTTATCAAGAAAATATCTCCTATTATTATCTTTGTTAATTTAATCCAAATTAAATTACCAAGATAATAACCTATATTGGGCTAGATCATCATGGGTGCAAAGCCCAAATGTCCAACATCTCCCACTCACACATGATGGGCAAGCCATCGCAAAGCCTTCTCAACCATCCCAATGCCAAGTTCATACAGGTTAATGAACCATGCGACCACTGAGTACACCTTGAATTTCGGGAGCTCTATACTAGGAACTCGTTAGAGCCAGCATAGAGACATCTACCCTTTTATAAAGAAATTTAGTGTCTCATGTACCCTAGACCAATTTAATCACATCAGATTGAGTATCTCAAAATCCCTCAATGAGCATACAAATCAATCTTTCCGAATGTTGCAACATATATTCACATTATGTCAAAGCTCTCAAAAGCGACATAATGGGTCGACCTTGAATATAGTGCATGACGTGATTCAAATTGTCTTCCCTCTTGCCCTCATGTCACTTGGTTTGAAACAGACTGCTTTCCCAGTAATGTCCCGTAGAACCGAATCATCCATGGTCTTAGGTAACATACCAAAGTAGCAAACATCCATTCCACGCCTTATGACATAGTCAAAGGTCACTAAGGGCACAAAGTAAGGTTTATCTAAACCTTCATAGGACTCACATGGTGAAGAAGCAGGGATCCATTCTTCCACCTCCTATATAGATCGTAAAAGCACATGTAGTATGAAATACATGCTCCTATATAGGTCGTAAAAGCACATGTAAAAGTCCTAAAGACTTTACATGAGTCACATAAGCATCCCTAGGAATAGGCTTAGTTAAGGGATCAGCAACCATATGACTAGTGGATATATGTTCTAAGATCACTTCCTTTTGTGCTATCAAATCCCTAATGTAGTTATTCCTCATATCAATATGTTTGGTTCTACCATGATACTTTGGATCCTTGGTATAAGCGAATGCAGCCATGCTATCACAATGAATGGTCACTGGATCTACGGCGCTGGGTACTCCCAAACTCCCAAGAAATCGCTTTAGCCAAACAGCTTCTTGCACAGCTGTAGAGCACGCTATGAATTCTGCTTCCATAGTGGATAAAGCAATGCAAGACTGTTTCTTGCTGCTCCAAGTAATAGCACCACCATTGAGCAATAATGCGTATCCGAAGTTGATTTGCGCTCATCTAAGTCACCACCCAAATCAGCATCAGTATAGCCGATTAGGTTCAAGTTTGAACCGCGATAACGTTACATGTTAATCAACAGTTCCTTTAAGATAGCGCAATATCCTCTTCATTACTTTTCAATGAGCAAGCCCATGGTTAGATTGGAATCTACCAACCAACCCAACTACAAAGCTGATATCTAACCTGGTGCAAATCATGGCGTTCATAAGAATGCCAACAACACTAAGTATGGAACATGGGCCATCAATTTCTGTTCATCAGATGTCTTTGGAGTCAGTTGAAGACTTAAAGTCTCACCTTTTGCGATAGGAGCGTCTATGGTTTTGCAATTTTGTATCTGAAATCGTTCAAGGATCTTCTTTATGTATGTCTCTTGAGACAAACCAAGAAGCCTCTTTAAACGATCCTTTAGGATCTTAACTCAGAGCACATAATTTGCTTCACCCATGTCCTTCATCTCAAAGTTTGAGGACAACCACTTCTTAGTGGTGACAATCATCTCCGTATCATTTCCAGCCAATAGTATGTCATCAACGTATAATGACAAAATGACGAAACTACCCTTTGATCTCTTAACATACACGCAATGGTCCTCTTCAATCATCTCAAAGCCATTCTGAATAATAGCTTGATGAAATCTAAGATACCACTGCCTAGATGATCGCTTTAGGCCATAAATAGATCGTTTGAGCTTGTAGACTTTGCACTCTTGACCTTTTGCCACAAAGCCTTCTAGTTGATCCATGTAGATCTCCTCATCTAGCTCTCCATTAAGAAAT
>AWWV01012631.1:0-11731 GCA_001974805.1 Corchorus capsularis
GGCCTAATCTAGCATGCCATTTCACATAATCATTGCAAACATCATCATGCATAGCAATCAAAGATATGAAATATGGACCTACTGCAGCTAGAATAATCAAGGTCCAAATCTCAAACCATCTTGAACAAAGCTAAAATTCCCAAAAAGGATATCAACTTTAATGCCCTTCAAAAGACAAACCTTAAAGACTCAAGCCTGACTTAGTTATAACTTGAAAATAGCTTCTTAGCTCAGTACAAATACGAGCGAAGCATCTCGGTTTTCCAAAGTTATAACAAAGTACCTTAGTTTTAGCTTCACTACCATGCTTGCCACTATGGCGCTTAGTACTCTTTGTCTTTCTTCGGCATAGGTTCATTAAGCTTCCCAGAAGCCTTATCCATCCATCTTGCGCTTAGGCCCAGATGCCTTGCGCGGGTTTGACTCAGCAACATTGGCAACACCATCAGTGGTAGGTTTGGCAGCCTTCAGGCGCTCATTCTCCAACTTAAAACGGCGTGGAGTGACCTATAAGGTCCTGACACTTTCGTTATGTGTCATTTTGTCTTCATGTTCTCCCAAGAGTCAAGAAGGGATAAAATCAGCTTGAACCTGTTAGTCATTAGTCAAGACAACCCCAGCTGCCCTAAGCTTGCAAATCAAGGCTAACATCATACTCAGATGCTATTTCATCGAGTAATGCACCTTCTTATAATTTACACAGCTTAGACAAGATGGTCACCTCGTACTAGTTCCTTTGGGCTTGCCTCATCTTATGGGCAATTTGATATTGCTCAAACTCATCAAGTAGATTGTTATGTGTGCAGCTTAACATGATAAAGCGCGCATAACTATCTTTCGTGCGCCAATTTTGGTAGGCTGCAAGTTCACGAGCGATGTTGAGCAATATCCTTACTTCAGGCTCATGCATGATCTGATCAAGGTTCTTGAAGACACCTTGTTCATCTAGAAGGTGTTGGATCTTTTATGCGCCAGACAACATATATAGTTCTCGCCATCCAACCATCTCCCTTTTGTTCAGATCAACAACATTCTAGGCAGCAATTCTCAACTACATTAGAATCAAGCACAATGGATATTAATATAATGCACCACAAGATATTACATTTTGTAGCATAATTCAAATCAAATAATGGAAACAATCCACTTGTAGCAAGATCGAAAACTCGCTATGCTCCTAATCATCTCTCGCTTACAAGTAATTATTAACATTATTTGAAATAATCATGCGCAAAATTCTAGTCTCAGGAGTGAAATCCCAGATTTCCTCAACTAAAACCTCCCACTCAATCATGACATATTAAGCATACATTTAAATTGCATCATTTCATCAAAAAATATTGCATGCTACATTATTCATAAAAATAATCATGACAATATTTAATGCAATTTAATCACATAAACATGCTTCAATAAGTACGTAAGCACATCAATGCCATAATCAATATCATATATATGCCATATAAAATTCAATCATGCTTCATAAATATTCTGAAATATTAATAATAAAGAAATAATCAAAAAATATTATGAATTTTAAAGGCATTTAATTAGGAGAAAATTCAAACCAATACTTCTGAAGAATCAGAAAGCGCACCCCCACTCCCACTGCTTAGGACGCACTCCCAGAAGTGGCTGAGCAACTCCGGCCGCCCGAGAGCACCGTCCACGAGCCGCCATCAGTTTCCACTAAATTATTTTTTATTTTAAAAATTAAAAACAAATTTATTTTAACTCTAAAAATTTTTGAAAAAAAACATAAAAAAATAGGAAACACCTCTGCAAGTCCACTGGTGGCGGCGGTGTCAAAAACGCGCCACCAGGGACTCTACATGCGCCTCCACGTGCTGCCAGGCGCGAGTGGGGCTGCGATTTATACAGTTTAAACTGTTTCTGGCAAATTCACGCTCCCAGGGCGGCGCGTGCAAGCCACGCGCCACCTTCTCGGCAGAATTGGCTCTCTGCCAAAACATTTAAATTGTTTCTGTTAGCTTGTTTGTTCAGTTAGTGCTCTCATCGGGCCAATATAATCAGGAGGTGGGCCGCACGCGCCATCGTGGAGAGTGGGATGGGTTTTTGCGCACTCTTAAACCAATTTAAACCTCCAGATTTAAATTCTTTTCAAATAAGTCCTTTCAATTAAGTCCCTGAAACTTAAAACATGAAATTCTCCCAACATAGAAATCCGATTTAGGCAAATAATATACCGATAGAAAGCTTATTAAACAAGGATTCTAATGGTATAAAAATTATGCATCAATATTCAGTTTGAACATATCGAAAAACATGGTCAAAGTTACTGTTTTTTGCATGTTTGACACGAGATATCTCCAACGATATGAGCCATTTAAATCTCGAAAAATTCAGATCATATAAACATCATATAATCATCAAACCACCAGAATATCAAGGCCTAATTTCATGCTTTTCTATTAAAACAAAAAACATTCCAAAAGGCCATCAATTTAGATCACAAACACGAAAAGACCCAATCAAGCTCGGATACCAATGTAGGAAAAACATGATCTATTGAGCATAGCAATCTAAATGGATTAAAATAAATCATGTTATTTAAATATGAAATCTTGCGGAAGCGAAAGAAATCAAACCAGGGTCAATTACGGTGCTACTTGATTTTCAATACTCGTGGTGGACTTCTGCTACAGGAATGAGCAGAAACCTCACTAATCACAGTGCAAAAAACCTTTTCTTGCTTGACAATGGAGGGAGAAGCTTTTTCTGCAGAAAGTTCTAACTTCCTGATAAAAAAAATGAGAGAGAACCACCTTACGTAGTTTTTATTTTTCTCTTTTATATGTGAGTGGTTGTATTCCACTTGAATACTTAGCTAGATAATTTCTGATATAATTCTCAAGGAATTTTATTAAGAAAATATCTCCTATTATTATCCTTATTAATTTAATCCAAATTAAATTACCAAGATAATAACCTATGTTGGGCTAGATCATCATGGGTGCAAAGCCCAAATGTCCAGCACCAACAGTTGGCTCAAATGGCATACTATCAATAAATTTCTCAAGCTCCTCAATGCAGCCACATCGACTGTAGAGTTCAATCATATACTCATAGTGCTCCACACGGGGTATAATGCAGTAGACATTGCTCATTGAATTAAAATACTACTTACCTAACTCCAATTCATGCTCACATATACATGCTAACAGAATACCTTGAAAGGTGGTGTGGTCTGGTTTGACACTTTCCTTCTCCATCAAGCCAATTAATTCAAATACCTCTCTGCCCCTTCCATTGTGACAACATCCAAATATCATAGTGTTCCAAAGAACCAAATCACGTGAAGCTGCCTCTTTGAAAATCATGAGAGCATAACAAATGCAACGACATTTACAGTACATGTCAACCAAAGCACCTACGATCACTATATCCAGCTCATAACCATTTCTAACCATGAATCAATGGATTTCTTTGCCTGTATTAAGTGCAAATATATTGGCACAAATTGCTAGAAGGGTTGCAAATGTAAATTTACTTGGTCTTGACTCCCATTGCATCTCACTGAAAAATGTTATAGCATGCTCACCACGACGATGCTGAGCATGGCTAGTTAACAAAGCATTCCAAGAAACTGTATCCCTCCTCCCCTGACTCATATGATGAAACCAAACTCTGGCAATATTCAAGACCCCACATTTGCCATACATATCCAGAAGAGCATTACCCACAAACATATTAGAACAGAACCCATGTCCGAATATAAATCCATGAACCTGTTTCCCCATTTCAACATCTAAAAGAGCAGCACAAACATTTAAAATTAACACAACAGTCAACTGGCCAATATCTTTAGTCATTCTGCGCATAAGAAAAACAAAATCTAAGGCATCTTCCCATTGATTTGAACGAGTGTATCCAGCCAGCATTGCATTCCATGAGATAACATTCCTTTCCGGCATCATATTAAAGAGCTCCCTTGCCTTTCTAGTTCTCCCTCTCATAGCATACCCTGACATAATTACAGTCCAAGAGATCAAATCCTTGGAATCAAGTAGGTCAAATATCTTATGAGCACTGTCTAATCTCCCACATTTCACATACATATCAATGAGTGAACTAGAAACCACTCTATCCATCTCAAAGTTAATCTTAACCACTACTCCATGAATTTGCATTCCTTCTCTAAGAGCAAACACACTTGAACAAGCCACAAGAGCATTAGAGAATGTAAAATTCAAGGGTCTAATATCTTCTTCAAACATCCTAAAAAACATAACTACAGCCTCTTTTCCATCCCCTATCTCAAGGTACCGCCTCACAATCACATTCCATGAAACATTATTTGGATTCTCAATCTCCTCAAACATCCGCCTAGCATCACGTATAACCCCGCATTTCCCGTAAACATCAACGAGTGAACTCCCCAAAATCACATTTTTACAATAACCAGATTTCACAACCATCGCATGAACTTGCCTTGAAAGGGCAAGCTCTAATACCACACCACAAGAGCCCAGAACACTAACAAATGAGATCTCATTCGGCACAATTCCTTCCCTATTCATCTCTGAAAACAAGGATAAGCCCTTCTCTTGAAATCCGTTTCGTGCATAAGCCGTATTCCAAGAACCCCCATCACGTTTAGGCATTTCATCAAACAGCTCCCTTGCGTCAGCCAAACATCCGCAGTTCCCATACGCCTCAATGGCACGGTTCAAGAGGAACACTGATGTGCCAAGGGCTTATCATGGCTTAGAAGAGCACATTGGAGCTAATGAAGATCATGTCTTGGAAATACATGGAGATGTCATGAATGCAAGCTTGGAGGAGCAAGGAGTTGGAGGCATCGCATGTGACCGGCCATTGCTTGGAGAAGCCGCGCAACACCGGCCACAACCGGCCATCACATACCAGCCATCGCATGGGCCATCGGATGGAGCAACCGGCCACAATCGGCCATCGCATGGGCCATCCGGGCACAACCGGTCATTTGACCCATTAGCCATTCCGCAAGGTCCAATGACAAGGGCTCGGGCTAAAAGGTTCAAGGATGTTTTATTGCGCTTTGTTAGATCTCATCTTGGAGGTTTAGAGTCCATTGAAGACCAATTGGAGAGCATTGAAGTCAACATCACCAATAATATTCCCATTGATTCCAAAGTGCTCACCTTTCTTGAAATCGATGAGCATTAGGCTTTAGCATTGTGAAATTCGGCTAATTGGGCCTTTATTCTATCTTAGTTTAGCTATTTATTTAATTTAGAAAGACATTGGGTTGGGCCTTGTTTGACTAAGTCCAATCCTTGCTTAATTATGTAATGTTATTTACTTTTCCTAGTAGGACAAGGAGTAGGCTATTTCCTTGTTCCTTCCTTTATGTTATGCCGCCCTTATGGCTTTAGGATTAGGGAGAGGTGCGTCCCCTACTACTATATAAAGGGACCATCCCCCTCTTGTAAAGACAAATCAAGTTATCAATAAAGTTGAGGTTTACACACCCATATCGATTATTTGGCTTCATTGTTCTAGTTTGAGCAAACTTAGGGTTCTTCAATCTTGTAGAGTCCTAGCAAGCAATTAGGTTGTGATTGCTTAATTGTTTGTGAATCTTGAGATCTTAAGGGTTCAATTGCAGGTCTAATTGAGAGCTTAAGTCCGACGGAAGAGGAGGTATAGCCTTGTGAAGGTCATCGACATACACATCTAGAAGTTGAAGAAGATCAAGTCGACTTTGGTGGATATTCAAAGGGTAGATTTGAATCTAATACAACTAGATTCGTATCAAACACAGGCGGCAATGGGTAGAATGTGACTAAGTGGGATTCTAGTTTTCGGGCTTCAACGATAGTCCAAAATTGGAGGAACAAATGCGGAAAAGATGGGCGTAAAGAGAGAAAGGGAAAGGCTCTGGAAAAGCAAACAGGATAGAAACAGCTCGTTGTAGATGACCAGACTTGAGGAGAGTGAAGATAGATTTGATTGCCGATTTGAGGCTTTCAGGTTTGCTTTGGGGTTTATAGTTTTTCGGTTGAAGGAGACAATTTAGTATAGTGGCTGCACTCACAACCATGCAAAAAATAATGAGTTTGCACTTTTCTTTTTTTAATTTCTATGGCGTTAGAAATATTCAAATGTTAAACTATTTATACTCCCTCCGTTCCGAATTGAATGACCATTTTGTAAATGACGAGAAATATTATTAGGTGGACCAGGTCCACCCAATAGAATCGCTCTAAGTAATTTATCAATGCCACATAAGTTGGATGCCATGTCATATTTTCCTTAAACTTATTTTGCCTAAGTAATTTTCACAAACTCATTACTCAACGACGTGAGTAATTAGAGACCGGCGTTACCTTCCATTTTATCTCTTTTTCCACTACAAGACTTTTCCAGATTCTTTTCTTCTGGTGATATTTTTTTCTTCATCCAATTCAAATCCTTTTCCAGAGACCGGCGTGATTTTTTTTTCATCCTATTCAAATCATTATTGAATTAAAACATTATTTTGGTTTGACCATCGTTTGAAGCCAACTTGCTTAGTTGTAGGATTTGTGTTGCTCTAATGGATGTCTTTTTACACCTACACTAGAAAGGCGGAGGAAAAATAGAGATCACAGGCTCATAAAAAATAAAATGTAGATAGATTTGACTATAAATAATACATGAAAAAGACATTTAAAGCTTGAGAGAAGGTGGCACTAGCACAAGTCTCAGACCATACCCTTGGCCAATTGGAGCATTGGGAAAAGAAATCCAAACAGATTATGAAACTAACAAAATAAATGGTGGAGTCAATCGGGCCAAGAGAAAAAAATATAAACAAAATTGGGAAAAATCTCGTCGGGAGAGCCGTTTAACTTTCAACGAGGTGGGGAGATTGGCATCAAAGCAGAGCAGAGAAAATGGTGGAGTCGATTGAGCGAAGAGGAAAAAAGAAAATTGGGATAATCTCGTGAGGAGAATAGAGAAGAGAAGCTAACGTACGTTAGCTGCAACGTTATAGCAGGTTAATTTGATTAATATTAATTAATAATTATTTGAGGGGAAATATGACATGGCATCCAACTTATGTGGCATTGATAGACTACTTGGCGCGATTCTATTGGGTGGACCACGGATGACGTGGTGGACCTACTCCACCTAATAATTTCTCATAAATGACACAAAGTTTAGGGAAAAGTTGTATTTTGGTGTGTGTTTTACAATTATAGCCTTAAAAGTGTTATGAAGTGGTGGGTCCCATCATAAGTTGGTATTTAAATGAAGGGTAAGGTCAAGGAATTAAATATCCGTCGATACCTCGATATATTCGTCAATATATCCGATATCTGTACCCCTCGATATAAATATCCATAAAAATTTCAATGTCACGGGATATCCGTCGATATTTATCGATATCTCGATAAATCTCGATATATCTGTAAATATCCGCAAATATCAGTAAATATTCATATTAAAGTATTTTTTTTTGTTTTAACATTTAGGATTAAAAATATAAGTGACATTTCGATGAATTATTTCATTTTTTCAAAAATATTAGCAATTGAAGTCATTTTTACAAAGTCGTGGTAATAGTAATACAAATAATTGTTTCATTTAAGTGATTCGGTTTGAGATAGACCCGGGTTTCTCGATAAAACAATTTCATTCAAATGCCTTTTGGTCATTTATTAAATAGTAATTTGACTGACATTGCCAATTTGATATTGGTCACAATAATTTTATGTCTTTTTTTTTTTCCAAAACTTTCTTCAAACTAATAACTGCATGTTTTCTTAAAAGTAACATTAACTTTTTAATTAATACAATTTGGTCGGATCCGGTTTTGATCATCTATTTAATAGTAATATTCCTAACATTCCCATTTTGGTATTCGACACAACACTTCTATGTCATTTTTTTTGCCCAACGCTTTGTTCAAAGTAAAAGTCACATTGTTGTCAAATATCTGTTTCAATTAAGTCTGGGTTTCGGTCATCTCAATAATAAGAAGATTCCTGACATGTATGAATTACCATTTTTGTTGTTCGAATTATGCAAAATTTTAACTGATATGTTTATGCATGTCAGGAAATGTCAGGAATCTTACTATTCCTGACACACATGCATTACCATCTTCTCTTTGGCCAGAAGGCGAAAAACTTTATTCGATACAGTAGTAGTGATTTTGAGCCTCGAAGAAATTCAATGTGGTACTGAGGTTGTATTTGTGCTTTGAATTGTGTTCTGTGACTAAAATAATGTAAAACGAGAGGGATAGCTCATGCTGGCGCGTCGAGCATTTTGAAATTTGAATTGTTAAATGTTGCTTTTATATGAATTGCCTTCAGTTTGGTGTAGTTTGGTGTTGTTAAGGAGTAGCAACACTTTGGTAATGTAAAGAAGTAGGAAAAGTTGAGTAGCAAATTTTTAATATAATAAATTGATTGATATGAGCTATGCTCTACATTGAGTAAAATGTAAAGAGGAAATCTTAGGATGTATTTGATTCTATTGAATAATTCTAGTAAGTACATTGTTGCAAAGGCATAGACATTTTTGCTAAAAAAAACGCTTTAAAGTCACATATGCTTAAACTGAAAAGACAAAATCCATAAACATTTACTATAATTTAAAAAGTAAATAACATAAATACTGAAATTGAGAACATAAAGCTTGGAGTTGTAGCTTACTTTCCTTCACTACCCTGATTGCTTGCTGCTATTACCTGGTGGATTTGCTTTTAACCCGGTGCGACCTTATCGTCCTGTTTTAGTCTTTTCTCACATGGTTAATTACTAAAAAATCCTACTAATCCTAAGAGGGTTGTTTACAATTCATTGGCTTTGCATGTAATTTTAGAATTAGAATGCAATTAATAGTTTTCCCACCATTTTTTCCCTTGCATTAATGTTATAGGCTTAAGTTCTTGGTTTTAATGTTTTCCTTTGCCATTATTGTGCATTCATGATGACAGGTCCTTCATATTCCGGAAGAAATTTGAACCGGTAAAAGGCAATGGAAATGGCTTGTCGTCATGAATGCACAATAATCGCAAAGGAAAACATTAAAACCGGGAACTTAAGCCTAAAACATTAATGCAAGGGAAAAAATGATGGGAAAACTATTAATTGCATTATAATTCTAAAATTACATATAAAGCCAATGAATTGTAAACAACCCTCTTAGGATTAGTAGGATTTTTTAGTTTTTAGTCATGTGAGAAAATACTAAAACGGGGCGATAAAGTTGCACCAGGTTAAAAGTTAGAAGGAACGTTTAGTAATTTCACGTGGTTATAAAAATAATATGTAGAATATATTTTATATCTCCTATATTTTGTTTCCTAGTTTAAGTTAGACTTATGTTTCTTAGGTCTTAATTCTAGGATTCCTAGTTTAAATTAGACTTATGTTTCTTGGGTCTTAATTCTAGGATTCCTAGTTTAAGTTAGATTTATGTTTCTTGTGCCTTAATTCTAGGATTATATTCTAGTATAAAAAGTCTCCCATTTTCTAGTTTTTCATAGTTTTCTAAATAATATTTCTTCATATTCCGTTCAATATTCTCTCTTTTGTTATTTTAACAAGAACAAACGAAAATGACCCTAAAAAATGACTTGAAAGTATACATTGAACACATGTGTTGGCAGAGCTTCCATCAATTTGAGTTCAACGCATATTGACTTCGAACTAATTAAGGTATAATGTAGTTACCGCATAGTTGGAAGAGTTTTCCTATTTGGGTTTGAAGTGTCTCAACTCCGGCTAATCATTTGAGGAGTTTTGACTCCAGATTAATAAGAGTCCAATGTACTGTAGTTATTAAATAAAAACATGGTCTCTCTTTGTGTAGCCTATCATTTACTTTCATGTTCACATGTAGCAAAAAAAAATTAAATAAAAACATGGAGAATGAGATTAGTTGAAAAAATAAAAAGAGGAAAATATACATAGGATCCAACTTGTCTAAAATAAAGTTCAAACTTCAAACTCAACCTGATTTTGATGCGCAATATGGCAAACAATTTTTTTGTGAAGAAGGTGATATAGCCCAAACCTCAAATGCCCAACGTCTAAAGACTATAAAAAGGTTCCTTTGAACAAAAAAATAAAAAGAGTTGGGGTTCCCTCCGTTTCCTTATCTTTCAGTGCAGGCGTATTTGACTCACTCTTCCCTCTCTCTCTCTAAACTGCTTTTCACCAACCAAAACAAACAAAAAAATTAGCAGTATTTAAAAAAAAAAATCAAGACGGCGTTGAAAATGTGCAATTTTTGACCACGCTCCTCACAAAGTTCCAAATTCAATTACATAAATAATGATAAAGGGCACTATGAATAGCGAAGAAGAAGAAGAAGAAGACTTGTTGTTGGTTCTTGAGAGTCGATGGCGAGGAAAGCCGCCGAGGCTGCTGTTGAGTCGATTGGATTGGGATACGATCTCACCGCCGATTTAAAGCTCAAATATGTGAAGAAGACTTCCAAGTTGATAAGCATCCCCGATCACGATTACGTCCGAGACATCGCCATTCCCGGTGGGTTTTTGGTTCGTAATGTTCCCAAATCTATTAAGTGCGATAAGGGGGAGCGGATCAGGTTCGCCTCCGATGTCCTCTCTTTCCAGCAGGTACCCAACTTTTCTCTTCTTTTATACTAAAATTTTCAATAACTTTTTTGGCTTTTGAATTAATTTTATTTGAAGCTGAATTTGATTTCATTGTAAGTTTTTGTGGATGGAGATGATAGTATTGATTAAAGGTGTCTTAACTATTTGTTTAGTCTTATTACTTTTTGTAGATGTCAGAGCAGTTTAACCAGGAACTCTCTCTGTCTGGTAAAATTCCCCCGGGCCACTTCAATGCTGCGTTTGAATTCACAGCAGGTTGGCAGAAAGATGCTGCCAACACTAAAACCCTCGCTTTCGATGGGGTTTTCATCACACTTTACAACTGTGCACTAGAAAAATCCCAGGTCATGCTGTGTGATCATGTAAAACAAGCTGTCCCTTCCTCCTGGGATCCTCCTGCATTGGCTAAGTCAGTATCTTCTCTTTCACCATTATTACTATCATTCTTCTTAATTCTTTATGTCTTGAAGACTTGTTATCTGTCTGATTTACTGCTTGGTTTCTGCTTTATTTGGTGAATAAATTCTACTTTCTAGCTTTTGGGAAATCATTTGTAGAAAATTTTTTTCTGGTTGATTGTTGATTTCGTTATTTCACTCTGGGCAGAACTAATTTAGAGTAGATCTAGTATTAATAAATGGAAAACCAAAACAGTGAACGGAAACTGGAACAAGGGCTTGAATTGTTTTGATATTTGTGTAGGAACGAAACAGCTAGGGTCGACAGTTACTTTAGCTTTTATAATACTAGCCCTTGGGTACAATAAATTAATTAAACCCTTGGCTGCTCAAACGTCTTAAAAGATCACATACTGATCACTTGACCACATAGTAAAGTAAAATTAAATTAATAAAACAAAATGTTAGGACAACTAATTTGATTAAGTTATGTAATGCTCATGCATTATCTAACTTTGCTTAGATTTGGATATATGAAAAATTAAGAAGGTTGCATGTCACATAAAGCTAATGTAATTGTACCTCTTCAATCGGTGATGAGGTGGTAGTTTAATTATTTTGGTACTAAAATAATTGTTAAAAGTTTCATATTCAAGTCCAAATTATTTTCTTATATAAATCATTGTTCATATGAAATAGCATTTTATGGCTTTTTGTTGAATTGAATTTTCCTTTATCGGCGGATTGT
>AWWV01012632.1:0-49556 GCA_001974805.1 Corchorus capsularis
CTTAGAAGAACACATTGGAGCCAATGAAGATCAAGGAGATGTCATCGATGCTAGCTTGGAGGAGCATGGAGTTGGAGGCGCGAGAGACCGGCCATGCGACTTTGAGAAGCCCGGCCAACACCGGCCACGCGACTCGGAGATGCCCGGCCATCACCGGCTACGCGACATGGACATGTCCGGCCACAACCGGCCATCGCTTGGCGCACCAACCGGCCATTGATTGGGCCATCCGGACAAGACCGACCTTTTGATCCTTTAGCCATTCCGCAAGGTCCAATGACTAGGGCATGGGCTAAAAGGTTCAAGGAAGCTTTATTGGGCTTTGTTAGATCTCATCTTGGAGGTTTAGAGTCCATTGAAGAACATTTGGAAGGCATTGAAGTCGACATCACCAAGAATATTCCCATCGATTCCAAGGTGTTTACCTTACTTGAAATCGATGAGCATTAGACTTTGGCATTGTGTAATTCGGCCTCATGGGCCTTTATTCTATCTTAGATTAGTTATTTATTTAGTTTAGAAGACATTGGGTTGGGCCTTGTTTGACTAAGTCCAATCCTTGCTTAATTATGTAATGTTATTTACTTTTCCTAGTAGGACAAGGAGTAGGCTATTTCCTTGTTCCTTCCTTTATGTAATGTTTTCCTTTTAGTTTTAGGAGAAGGGTTATACGTCCCCTACTACTATATAAAGGGACCATCCCCCTCTTGTAAACAAAAAGTTGAGTTGATTAATAAAGTTGAGGATTATTTTCCCAAATTGATTAGCTTAGCTTCATTGTTCTAGTTTGAGCAAACATAGGGTTCTTCAATCTTGTAGAGTCCTAGCAAACAATTAAGTTGTGATTGCTTGGTTGTTTGTGAAACTTGTGATCTTAGGTATTCAAGTGCAGGTCGACTTGGAGGTCTAAGGCCGACGAACGAAGGAAGATTTATCAAGTGAAGATTGTCGACATACACATCTAGAAGTTTGGTGATTCAAGTTGATCTTAGGCGGGTCTCTAAGGTGGATTTGGACCAATTACAACTAGAATCGTATCAATTGGTAATCAGAGCTTAGGTTTATCATCTTCAATCGGTAAATCTATCTTTTTACTCATCATTCATCCCATCGATTTCACCCACACTCATATCGCACCACCCTTCTTGAATAATTCAAAAATTCAGAAACTTCAAAAATTCATAGCCGATTCATCTTGCATCGTTTTACTTTGAAATTTAAGATTTGAGTCCCTCATAACTAGTAGTCATATCAAAAAATATAAAAAAATAAAATAAAATTAAAAAAAGTTTTCGACCAGAAACTTGTGATTTTTGTTCTGGATTCGTTTGAGCTCGGAAAGCTGTGAAATTTGAGCTTTAGACTTATTTTGGTGTGATATTTCTGGGAAAAACGTTGAAAAAAATCAAAAAAATCTGTGCTGTTATCGATTTTTTCCAGAAACTAGGGTTCTTAGTTTGGGAAATTTGGGGATTAGGGTTTTCTTGTGCAATTGATCTAATTAGTTGCAATAACTCTAATCGATTGTGAATTGGGATCCTTGGATTGCTTTTTCTGTTAATTGTGATTTGATTTGAAGAATTTCAGGTTACAAACCCTATTGGATTCAAGTGGTACAAAATAGGAGACAAGTGGTACTAGGGTTTACACTAATCGATTGATATTGTGATTGTGCTTGAATTGAGTGTTTGTGCAACAACTTTGGAGAAGAATTTCGACATAAGGAGCCTGCATTAAGTGGTTTGGTTTGATTTAAGATCACTTTTCTTTTGATTCACAAATAACTTTGCTACTAATTGTTTGTTCCTCAAGTAGGTCACGAGAAGAAAGGAGTGCTCTAGGAGTTGCTCTTATTAGGCCTATTGAAGCTAGTAAAAGGCAAATCTTGTGAGATCATTAAGAGAGTAGTGGACAGCCAATCCATAGGACTTGAGTACAAATACGAGAGCACAAGTCAAAGGTATAAGCACACACACACTTGTGAGGATTTTTACTACTAATTTTTGTTCTTTTTGTAGGTCTTATGGAAGAAGAACAAGAGCAACCAAACGTGGCTGCTATGTTGCAAGCTCTAATGCAACGTTTTGACAATCTGAATACTAAGTTAGATACCTTGGCCAATGAAGTCCAACAAGTAAGGAATGGCCAAATCAACAAGTTCAACCACCTCAAAGAGCTAATGTCGCACGCAACAATGAAGAGGAGCATCCTCCAGCACCGAGGCAAATTTCTAGAATCGATCCCATGGAGAGACTAAGGCAACAAGAACTTTGTGGGCAAGCTCACAATGAAAATATGCGGCCTAGGAGAGGAATTGAGAGAGAGGAGCCTAAAGACAACATCAAGTACAAAATCCCTAAATTCAATGGGAGAGGGTCTCCATCCGATTACTTGGAGTGGGAGTCGAAATTGGATATGTATTTCGATTACTATCCTCATGCCGAGCCAAAGAAGGTACAAATTGCTACTCTTGAATTCACGGAGAATGCTTTGAATTGGTGGAATCAATTGGTGCAAACAAGAAGAAGAAACTTGGAAAGGCCGATCAATACTTGGTTAGGTCTAAAGAGTTATATGAGGAAGAGGTTTGTTCCAAGCTTTTACACTAATGGTCTCTACCAAGAGTTGCAATCCTTGAGGCAAGGAACTAGGAGTGTTGATGAATACTACTCCGAGATGATGTTGTTGATGTCAAGGGCCGAGACCGATGAAGCTCCACAAGCTACTATAGCTAGATTCTTGGCGGGATTGAATAGAGAAATTCATGATATTGTGGAGATGCAACAACACTATGAGGTTGAGGAGTTGCTTCAACATGCTTTAAAGGTCGAAAGCCAAGTAAAAAGGAATAAGAAGAGCTTTACATCATCATCATCAAGCTCATGGAAAACTCCAATCAAGAAGGATGACAAGTCATCAAAGGAAAAGGAGTCTGCGCAAAAGGTTGTGACCCCTAAAACCGATGCTAAATCTTCATCAAGTTCATCTTCTAAGAACTATGTAAAGTGTTTCAAGTGTCAAGGATATGGACATTTTGCAAGAGATTGCGTTAACAAGAAAGTCATGTTCACTAATGACAATGGCAAGATTGTAAGTGAAGATGAATATATTGCGCTTGGATCAAGTGGTGATGGAGATGATGAAGGAGATGCGCATGATGATAGTGATGATGGTGACGGTTTTGCACTTAGAAGTTTAGTTGTTAGGAGAACTTTGAGTGCTTATGTGAAAGATGATGTGAACAACCAAAGGGAGAACTTGTTTCATACTAGGATGTATGCGAATGGGAAGCCTAGTAGTGTGATTATTGATGGTGGGAGTTGTACAAACATAGCTAGTGTTTATTTGGTGAAGGAGATGCAATTACCCACTACAAAACACCCTAAACCTTATAGTTTGGGTTGGATCAACGATAAGGAGGAAATTAGGGTTAACAAACAAGTTTTAGTTTCTCTTTGTTTAGGCAGGTACAAAGGAGATGTATTGTGTGATATCTTACCCATGTAAGCATGCCATGTACTACTTAGACGACCATGGCAATATGACAACAAAGTTCAACATGATGGTGAGACGAACCAATATACTCTTATGTGTGGTAAGAAGCCCTTTACTTTTATTCCGTTATCACCTCAAGAAGCTTTAAAAGATCAATTGAAATTGAAAGAGGATTTTGCTAAGCTAGATTCGGAATTTAGGGCTAAAGAAAAGACTAATCATGCTAATTTAGATAAGAACTGCGATATAGTTAAGCATGATAGTTCTAAGAAGGTTAATAAGGAGTGTATGTTAGCTACTAAAAGTGAGATTAAAGAAGCTTTGAATGATAATTCTGTTTTGATCTTGCTTTTGCTTAAATATACACTTGTGAGCACTAACCACTTGGAAAGCGAGCTTCCAAGCAACATTGTTTTTCTTTTGAGTGATTATGTAGATGTGTTTCCTGAGGAGATTCCTAGTGGTTTACCACCAATTAGGGGGATTGAACATCAAATCGACTTCATCCCTGGGGCGCAAATTCCAAATAAACCAGCTTATAGGACAAATCCTGAAGAAACAAAGGAATTGGAGAAACAGGTTGGTGAGCTACTTCAAAAAGGTTTTGTGCGTGAAAGCCTTTCTCCATGTGTCGTTCCTGTGTTGCTTATTCCTAAGAAAGATGGGACTTGGAGAATGTGTGTTGATTGTAGGGCAATAAACAACATCACGGTAAAGTATCGTCACCCTATTCCTAGATTAGATGATATGCTTGATGAATTGCATGGTGCTTGCTTATTTTCTAAAATTGATCTTAAGAGTGGCTATCATCAAATTCGCATGAAAGAGGGTGATGAATGGAAAACTGCCTTTAAAACTAAATTAGGGTTGTATGAATGGTTAGTTATGCCTTTTGGATTGACTAATGCACCTAGTACATTCATGCGATTAATGAACCATGTTTTAAGAGCTTTTATTGGCAAGTTTGTTGTTGTTTATTTTGATGATATACTTGTGTATAGCCGAAACCTAGATGAGCATGTTAGGCATCTAAGATGTGTGTTAGATGTACTTAGGGTTGAGAAATTGTATGCTAACCTTAAGAAGTGCACCTTTTGCACAAACAAACTTGTTTTTCTTGGTTTTGTGGTTTCATCGCAAGGTATAGAGGTTGATGAGGAAAAGATCAAGGCAATCAAAGATTGGCCAACACCCACCAACGTTGGACAAGTGAGATCTTTTCATGGACTAGCCGGATTCTATAGGAGGTTTGTTAAGGACTTTAGCACCTTAGCCGCCCCTATTACAAGCGTTATGAAGAAGAATGCACCATTCAAGTGGGGAAATGAACAACAAGAAGCATTTGAGACGTTGAAGGATAAACTAACTAATGCTCCTTTGCTTGTTTTACCTAACTTTAACAATACTTTTGAGATTGAATGTGATGCATCAGGGGTTGGAATTGGAGCTGTTTTAATGCAAGGTGGGAAGCCCGTCGCTTACTTTAGTGAGAAATTGAATGGGGCTGCATTGAACTATCCAACCTATGATAAAGAGTTGTATGCTCTTGTGAGGGCGTTGCAAACTTGGCAACACTACCTTTGGCCTAAGGAATTCGTGATTCATACGGATCATGAGAGCTTAAAGTATTTAAGAGGCCAACAAAAGCTAAACAAGAGGCATGCTAAGTGGAGTGAGTTCATAGAGAGCTTTCCTTATGTTGTGCGATACAAACAAGGTAAGGAGAATGTGGTAGCCGATGCGTTATCAAGGAGGTATGTCTTACTTTCCATGCTTGATTCTAAGTTTCTTGGTTTTGAGTATATTAAGGAATTATATGCTAGTGATGTTTACTTTAGTGAAATATTTAAAGCATGTGAAAATTCTGGATTTGGAAAGTATTATAAGCATGATGGATTTTTGTTTAAGGAATCTAGATTGTGTGTGCCTTCTTGCTCTTTGCGCATATTGCTCTTGAGGGAATCGCATGAAGGGGGTTTAATGGGTCACTTTGGAGTTGATAGAACATATGATTTATTGCATGAACACTTCTTTTGGCCTAAGATGCGACATGATGTAGGAAAGTATGTTGCTAGTTGCATTGTTTGTTTGCAAGCTAAATCTACATCTAAACCGCATGGATTACATACTCCTTTGCCTATTCCTCATGAACCATGGACTCATATTAGCATGGACTTTCTTCTCTCACGAGGGAAAAAATGTAAGAGTGAATCTGCCCTTTGATGGCCTCAATCTCCTGCCGGGGATTGGGGTCGGGCTGCTGTACTGCAACTTCAACCTGATCTGGTTGGGGCACATACGGGGCGGAAGGGCCGGCATTGGAAGGCCCAGCTCCAGCTTGTTCCCTCGGAATCGGTTGATTCACCGACGAGGTACTTGTAGTACGCCCGGAATTGGCCGACTCTTCCAAATCCGAAGTGTATGTAAACAATTCGGAAGAGGCGTTACCCGGGCTATCAAAAAAAGGAATCCATTTCCTACCCCCCGGAACCTCCGTATTCCCTGATATTGTTTTTGCTGTTAAGGCTCTCCTCGCTACCCAAGCCAAGCCCTATGTAATTATGGTTTTCCCTGCGGAGGAAAGAGCTTACTCGCCTGATTCAGCCCCGATTCGAAATCAGGAACAACAGCCGGGGGACGCCTCTTCTTCTTAACTTAACCCATTTGGTGAGGGGAGCGGGGCAGAAGCTTCCTCTTCGGCACCACTCCAGCAGCAGGGATCAGCATCTCATACCAATCTGGCTCCCGATCAGGAGCATGATACGCTCGTTTCTCCGGCCAAAAAACTTAACTTGATGACTGGGTGAGCGGATGGGTTGATCATGAGGGCTTGCAGGCTTCTTTTAAGAAGCAGGCTGTGTTAGGTTTACCTCGTTCTAGGAGAGGTAAAGATTCTATCTTTGTGGTTGTTGATAGGTTTTCTAAGATGGCACACTTTATTGCATGTACTAAAACGGATGATGCCATTAATGTAGCTAATTTGTTCTTTAAGGAAATTGTTAGACTACATGGAATGCCTAGAACGATTGTAAGTGATAGAGATGCTAAGTTCTTAAGTCACTTTTGGAGAACTTTATAAGTTAGGAACTAAGTTGTTATTTTCTACTACTTGTCATCCACAAACCGATGGTCAAACCGAGGTAGTTAATAGGACTTTGTTTACTTTGCTTAGGGCTTTAATTAAAAAGAACTTAAGAACTTGGGAGGATTGTCTACCTCATGTCGAATTTGCATATGGCTTTAATCCTTTAACCCCATTGGATTTGTTGAGTTTACCTTTGAGTGTGCAAGTCGACATGGATGGACAAAGGAAGGCCGATTATGTTAGAGAACTTCATGCCAGGGTTCGAGCTCAAATTGAGAAGAAGACACAACACTACATGAAGAATGCTAACAAAGGGCGCAAGGAAGTCATCTTTGAACCCGGGGATTGGGTTTGGTTGCATCTAAGGAAGGAGAGGTTCCCTGAAAAGAGAAAGTCTAAGCTCTTACCTCGTGGAGATGGTCCATTCCAAGTCTTGGAGAGGATCAACAACAACGCCTACAAGCTAGATCTTCCTAGTGAATATGGCAATGTAAGTGCTACTTTTAATGTTTCAGACTTATCCTTGTTTGATAGTGATGCAGATTTGAGGACAAATCCTTTTCAAGGGAGAGGGGATGATGCGCCAAGGGCTTATCATGGCTTAGAAGAACACATTGGAGCCAATGAAGATCAAGGAGATGTCATCGATGCTAGCTTGGAGGAGCATGGAGTTGGAGGCACGAGTGACCGGCCATTGCTTGGAGAAGCCGCGCAACACCGGCCACATGACCGGCCATCGCATGCGACATCGCATGGGACAACCGGCCACAACCAGCCATCGCTTGGCGCACCAACCGGCCACAACCGGACATCGATTGGGTCATCCGGACAAGACCGGCCATTTGATCCTTTAGCCATTCCGCAAGGTCCAATGACTAGGGCTCGGGCTAAAAGGTTCAAGGAAGCTTTATTGGGCTTTGTTAGATCTCATCTTGGGGGTTTAGAGTCCATTGAAGAACATTTGGAAGGCATTGAAGTCGACATCACCAAGAATATTCCCATCGATTCCAAGGTGTTTACCTTACTTGAAATCGATGAGCATTAGACTTTGGCATTGTGTAATTCGGCCTCATGGGCCTTTATTCTATCTTAGATTAGTTAATTATTTAGTTTAGAAGACATTGGGTTGGGCCTTGTTTGACTAAGTCCAATCCTTGTTTAATGTTATTTACTTTTCCTAGTAGGACAATGAGTAGGCTATTTCCTTGTTCCTTCCTTTATGTAATGTTTTCCTTTTAGTTTTAGGAGAAGGGTTATGCGTCCCCTACTACTATATAAAGGGACCATCCCCCTCTTGTAAACACAAGTCAAGTTAATCAATAAAGTTGTGAGGTTTATACCCAAATCGATTTCTTTGGCTTCATTGTTCTAGTTTGAGCAGACTTAGGGTTCTTCAATCTTGTAGAGTCCTAGCAAACAATTAAGTTGTGATTGCTTGGTTGTTTGTGAATCTTGTGATCTTAGGTGTTCAAGTGCAGGTCGACTTGGAGGTCTAAGGCCGACGAACGAAGGAAGATTTATCAAGTGAAGATTGTCGACATACACATCTAGAAGTTTGGTGATTCAAGTTGATCTTAGGCGGGTCTCTAAGGTGGATTTGGACCAATTACAACTAGATTCGTATCAGGGCCAAATGACATGCGGAACTAAAACTTTGCAGTTGAAGAAGGAAATGGGCCATCTCTCTTTTTTTGTTCCTTTTTTGTATTTATGAAACTATGTAAAATGCGAATGTAAGGAAAGGGCATGTATATAATCTCAGACATGGGGAATGGAATGTAAATAAAATTGCCTCTCTTTTTATCTTCCAATTTCCATTTTTTTATTTTTTAGGAACAATGAAATCTGCAGGCATATATTTTTTTTAGGAAGTGCTAATTCTATTAATGCAAAATGGAATGTGTAATGCAAAGACCAAATGAAGCACTATGATGCATGCAACCTACCATCGATTATTAACTAGAATAAAACTATGGTGTATGCAATCAAATCTAGCATGTTTAGAACAATACCATGCCAATGCAAATTCTATTTCTACCAGCTCAATTAGTATGAGCCAGGTTGGTTTTTTTCAGATAATTTTATACTAAGATGAAAGGTTAAGATGCTAGATTCAATATAAAAGCTAAACCAACACGAAAGCTAAGATGCAATATTGGCCTCTCCTTTTTCTAATTTGGAGTGCAATCACCCAAGGCTAAATGGTAAAATGAACATACTAGTTTAAACTAGCAATGGATTAACATGACCAAAATGGCTCCCAGATGACCCTAATGCAAATTAAGAAACAATTTATTCTAATTTAAAGGATACGGGTTAAAAATGGGTGTCTACAACAAGTTTGCAGGTTTGATAAAGGTCACTCAACCTTCTCATTTTTCTTGGAGGTGAGTTAGGAGGACTATTTGAGCTAGAACTTGGTGAACTAGGTGGAGTTGAAGGTTCTGAACTTGAATACTGATTTTGATCTTCACCATCTTCATTTTCTTTAGCTGGCCTTGGTTGAATATCATTCACCAAGATAGACTTCTTGACAATTTTCTCTTCTTCCCAATTCCAAACAGAATTTTCATCAAACAACACATCTCGACTAACAATGATTTCGTTGCTTTTCAAGCTGAACAACTTATAGCCCTTTGATTTCGAGCTATAACCAACAAAGACACACTTCTCACTTGTTTCACCCAGCTTTTGCCTTTTTTCTTTGGGAATTTATGCATAGCAAACACACCCAAAAACTTTGAGATGCCTTACTAAGGCCTTCCCCCCACTCCAAGCTTCAAAGGGAGTCAAATCTTTCAATGCCTTGGTAGGTTTTCTATTAATCAAATATACAACAATAAAAACAGCCTCTGCCCAAAAAGTTTTAGGCAATCCACAATGATGAAGCATACATTTTTCCATTTCTACTACCGTTTGATTTTTCCTCTCAGAGAATTTGATAAATTTTGTGAAGATGAAGGCATTGAGAGGAAGATGAAGGCATTCAGACTCCATTCTGAAGAAGCCCGGATGCTATGCAATTTTTGGATATTTTATATGGGAAAATATTCAGCCCATATAAGCCCACAATTGGAGTTAAAATCCCAATTTGTGCCGCATATATCCAAGGAGATATCCAATTCCCGCAATTTCCCGATACTAGTCTTATTTGGATTAGGATTTAGAGTAGTCTCGGTAAAAAGGCCATAACTTTCTGCTAAGATGTCCGCTTTAGGCCCATGAGTAGCCGTTGGAAAGATAATTCCAAGATATACAACTTTTCCTTGAAGACTGAAGCCCAATTCTGCCATCTTCAAGCCCGAAATTGCTGTCGAAGTTGCTATGCGATTCCAGAATTTTTCAGGATCCTAGTTTCACTTGGATTTTGCTCTAGGAAGACTTTTAATCCAACTTGGAGACCAAGTTAGAGCCTAGAACGTCTTAGAGTCCTATCCTAAGTATAATAGGAGTCTTTAGGTTATTTTTCCACCATAAATACCCACCTTATGTAGTTCTAGAAAACAATCTCTCATAATTCTCTTCTTCTACCTTTCTATAGTTTTATTTTTCTCTAGTTTTAGGGCTAGGGTGCCGCACCCTCTCTTTGCATGGAGAGGGGCGGCAACCCTAGGTTATTCAAGAGGAGGATTTCGCCTTCAAGGTCTTGTAAGTTTTCTTATGCCTCTCATGGATTTTCCCAAATCCATGAGTAGCTAAATTCTTAATACTTCTTATCCTTTGGTGAATTCAATCAATTAATTATGGTGAGATTTTTGTGCTTATAATTTGATGTTTGTTCTTGATAGATAGTTCTTAAATCTCTATTTTAATCTTATGATCTTGATGATTGTGGGTTTAGACTGCAGCTAATGATATAATTTGATAGATCTATTGTTAAATCAAGCCATTGAAGGATCTTTCGAGCTTGATTGTGTGGTAACAATTGGAAGAGAAGGATCTTCCTTCCAAGGGAAATAAGAATCAATGTCCGAATTTATTTGCTCATTGTTTGGTTTTACTTTGTATGCATGCGTGAAAACAAATAAATTATAATTGTTCTTAATGTTTTGTTCTTGGGCAATTATCACACTGGATCAAGAGGTAATTGTTTAAAGAATAAAAGGGATAAATCACACTGGATCAAGAGCTTTATCCAATATGCATGGTAGGAATCCCCTAGACTGGTTGTCATCTAGAATTAAATTTGAATTCATCTTTTAAATCAAGGACCCATAGTTAATTTGATTGATTCATACCACTGGAGAAGAAGTATGCCTTTTTATTATTGTTTTCTTTATTAATTGCTATAGTTTAGTTTTAATTTACTTTGCTTTATTTTTGCTTTAATTGTTTTCTTTATAATTAATCTTTTTAATTAACTATTTTCAAAAGTTAACTATTTTCCTTTCAAAAGTGAATTTTTGGAGAAGATTTATTCTTTGGATAAGTCTATTCCCCTTCTCTGTGGGATTCGACCCCTGCTTGCCCTATCTACTTAGTTAGGTTTTTGTAGGGATTATTTTTATGATTACTGACGACTGATCACCCGCAAACATCAGTATGTACCAATTCAAGTGGTTTCTTGGCTCTCCAAGCAACTCCTTTGGGGAAAGATTGTCAGTGATGTTTCCCAAGTGCACGTCCTCCACACACATCACGATTGTCTTCAATTTTGGGAAGCCCTTGAACCATATTTTTCTGATGAAGCATCTTTAAGCTGCCAAGGTTCAAGTGTTCGAACCTTGTATGCCACAACCATGAGTCTTCCTCCTCATTTGTCTTCAACGCCACATTGTTTGAATATTTCCATATTCAATGGAAAGCACCTGCCAACCATCTTTACATGTGCTACTACCTGTCTTTTATCATTTTTGTCATAAATGGTGCAAGCATTGTCTTTGAAAATCAACATGTAGCCATGTTCTAACAAGCTGTCCAACACTCAGCAAATTATGATCTGCTGTTGGCACAAGTAATACTTCAGGAATCGTTTTGGCCCCTTCTTCTTGTTTCAACTCCAATATTTCCAATTCCATCAGCTTTCATGTAATCACCATTGCCAATTTTTATTTTGCTATGGACATTGGAATCCAACTCAAGGAAGCAACTTTTATCACTTGTCATATGGTTGCTACAGCCACTATCAATAAGCTATTCATCTCTTTTCTGCTCCTTGGCTGTTTGGCAAGCGTAAAGCACACTCTCAACACATCCTTCTTCTTCAGCATAGTTTGCTTGCTGCTGGGATTTGAACTTGCAATCCTTTTGCATATGCTCAAACTTTTTGCAATTAAAACACTATGTTTTTCCTTGGAACCAACAATCTTTTTCTTCATGGCTGCTTCTTTTGCAAATTCTACACCTTAGACAAGGATTTTCCTCAGATTTGGTCTTCTACCAAAATCACCTCTACCTCTTCCTCTTGAATTTCTAAATCTGCCCCTGTTTGTTCTTCCACCTCGGCTCGAATCGGCCTTAGCTTGGAAGCTTGTTGATGGTCTCTTATCATCACTCTTCGACTTAAAAACGACTTTAGACTGAAAAGCACTCTCAATAGATTTTTCGAAGTGTCTTAACAGCCTTTGTTCAAAGGATTTCAATGAACCCATTAAATCTTGACCACTGAGACTTTCAACATCTTTAGTGTTTTCAATGACAGCAACAATCGGATCAAATTTTTGCAGCAAGATATTTAAGATTCGACTAACAATTTTCTTATCAAGAAGTTCTTCTCCATATGCTTTCATTTGATTCACCAATTCTAAAAATCGAGAAGAAAATTCTTTCAAAGTTTCATTCTCTTTCATTTTCATGTTCTCTAAATCTCTTCTAAGAGCTTGAAGTTTAACTTCTCGTGCCTTTGTATCTCCATTGAATTCTTGTTGGAGAATTTCCCAAGCTTCTGGAAAAAATTGTTTCAAAAACACCTTGCTGGAGCTTTGTCAAGGCAGTAGCATCCTTCAACCGATTTTCGTTTAGTTGTTTCACTTATGTTTAGGTGAGATTCTCATTTGTTTCTGGCTCTTCATACCCTTTTTGTACCATTTGCCATAAATCCAGAGAGATAAGCAATATCCTGATTTTAACAAACCAGAAATCATAGCTTTCCCCATCAAAAACAGGGATCAAGCTTTGTAGATTTTGGCTTGGGTTGATGCTGCTTGTTGATGTGGATTCCATGGTTTTGACTTTTTCTGATCTCGTTTCCTGCTCCTATGCGGTTGATCGACCTTGCTCTTGATACCAGTTTGTTGGAGGAAGCATGGAATTGAAAGGAATAAATTTATGAAAGGTAAAATAGAGAGTAGAATAAGAACGCAGCAAGGAAACTATTTTTCTGAAATTTTTCTCGTTGCTTCATTGCTTCATTGCTTCAACTAATCTCAATTTATACTACACTTATTCATTTAAAGCATTACAACCAAAGTTTGGATTCAGCATTATAGCCAACGTTTGGTTTCATTACATCAACTTCAGGTTTCATTTAATAGCAGAACTAACATTACCTAATTCTTCATTAATTGTTTTCTGGCAACGCGTTTCCTACAGAGTTTGGTTTCATCAGATTTGATCAAACTTGATGACATAGTGCTAATGTCATGCTGACAACATATTAGATATAATAATTTTGTTAGAAAAATTTCTGAAAACTAATTGAGAAAAACAAGACTTTGAGAGCCACGTTTTCTCAAATACAATATTGTCTGACTATTTCAAACAAGTTGTATTTGGGATACAACAAAGCCGCTTAAGAACATCCAGAGAGAAGTAAAATTATTTGCTATGGTTTTCAAGGGAAAAACACGTTCTTATTTATAGAACGTGATCAAAGACATCTTTTCTAGGTAATTGTTCGTTAACATATATCTATTAAACTTGAAAAACCGTATTTACAGTTTTTGACAGTTTATTATATTAAAAAAAATGCCTCTTATCCGAAAATAGTTAGCAAAAATTTTAAGTTATTTAAGAGTCCAAGGCCCAAGCGCCATAAGTGCCCATCTTTTGACTAATAAAATTAGTCTATTAAAAAGGCCCATTAGTAGGAGTAACAAGCCGAAATGGCTTAAAACCCCTACTTGGCCCATGTTATCCAAAGATAACTCTTTAAGCATTATAAAGCACCTGCTTTTGTATTTTCTTAGCAATGTGGGACAAACATCACTCAAACAACAAACTATATAATATTCCCCCACTAATTTGTTAACTTAAAAAACCATAATTATCTTATAAGCATAGCGCATACAAGAATGTGTCAGTTAAATATTAAACCTTCAATTAGTGTAAGCATTTCAGGACGCTAACGAAGTACATGGTGTCCTAGGATTAAACCATGACTCCTTTCGTCTAGGGTCGGAAACACCACACACACTATACTTAAGTTCTTCCAACCAGATTTCTTGTTTGCTTCTAGCACTATGATTGGCCCTGTGCTAGCGATCCATTTCTAAGAATATGTATAAGAGTAAAACACTTTCATACTCTTGTTGAAGCGGCACCACTTCATATTCATATAGGTAGAGTCACTTGTTGATTTATTCCTAACAACCTGCTATAGCTCTATTAAGAGTTCAATAACCCATCCTCTCTTATCACATTAGTACTAACAACTTCTATTTAGTATTTAGTATTTTGAACAGACATTCCAATAACCCATTGAACCTCAGCCTATAACTGATTTGGTCAAGCATGGTTGGGTTCCCATTATTGGTGTCTAAGGGTTATATTTTAGTCCCATACTACTTGTAGTCTCCCACACCTTATCTCTAGGCAATGCCTTAGTTAACGGATCCGACAAATACTTTGTTGACTTTATGTAGGAGATAGTAATTGTACTATTAGAGATCAATTCTCTAATGTAATCATGTCTTAGGCTTATATGTCTCGATTTTTCGTTATAGACATTACTAAAAGCACTAGACATCGTCTCCTCACTATCACAATGTATGGTTACAGGTGGCATGGGCTGAGGCCAAAAATCAATTTCAAGTAACATGTTCCTTATCCATTCGGCCTCTTTGCCCGTGGATGCTAAAGCTATAAATTCGGCTTCCATAGTCGAATGAACAAGGCATGTTTGTTTCTTTGATGTCCAACTTATAGCACCATCGGCTAATGTAAATAACCAACCTGAAGTTGAGTTATTATCACCTATTTTGGTGATCCAACTTGCATCGGAATAGCCTTCTAGTACTCCTGGAAAATTGGAGTAACATAATCTCAATTTTGAGGTATCTTTAAGGTAACCAAGTACCCTTTCAATTGCTTTCCAATGATCCCTACTAGGATTATGAGTAAATCTTGACAATTTACTAACAGCATATGCTATATCCGATCTTGTACAATGCATAGCATACATTAAGCTCCCTATGGCGCTTGCATATTTCAATTGTTCAATTGGTCTTGCATCACTTTTAACTAGTGTAACACTTGCATCATATGGAGTAGTATATTCTCTAAACTTTAAATAATAGAACTTATTTAAAAGTTTCTCTATGTAATGAGTTTGACTTAACATAAACCCATTATCATGTTTGATGACTTTAATGCCCAAATAGTATCTACTTCTTTAAGATCTTCCATAGTAAAAGTAAGAAATTTCTTAGTTTCATTGATATCGGTCATATTTGTACCAAAAATTAGCATGTCATCAACGTAAAGACAAATAACCACCCCATATTCACTAGTAACTTTGAATATATGCATTTATCGACTGTATTATGCATAAAACCAAAAGACAAAATGGCGGTATCAAACTTTTCATGCCATTGTTTAGGAGCTTGCTTAAGACCATAAAGGGATTTAACAAGCTTACACACTTTGTTTTCATTACTGGGAAGAATAAAACCTTCTGGTTGTTCCATGTAAACTTCTTCCTTAAGATGGCCATTCAAAAACGCAATTTTTACATTCATTTGATGTATATGCAACTTATAAATGGAGGCTAGAGCAAATAACACTCTAATAGAGGTAATTCTAGCCACCGGTGAAAAAGTATCAGAAAAATCAATTCATTTCTTTTGAGTAAAACCTTTAGCAACTAAACGTGCTTTAAAAGTTTGAAGTGATCCATCAGAATTATATTTCCTTCTAAAAACCCATTTATTCTTAATAGGTTTTGAACCCGGAGGCAAATCAACTAGAACCCAAGTACCATTAGCCATAATTGAGTCCATTTCATCATTTACGGCTTCTTGCCAAAAGGCAGCATCCCTTGAAGCTAAAGCTTCCTTTAAGGTCTTAGGATCAACATCAACACTTAACACCTCAAATGTGTTTAGAAGTCTATCTATACTCCCTTCAACAAAGAAAGTGATAAAATCTGAACCAGGATCTTTTTCTTTTTTTGGCCTTTGACATCTCCTAGGTTATGAGGGTTCTCCTAAATCCTTTCTTTAGAAGGATTAGGACTAGAAATAGGAACATTACTTTGATTTTTAGGACTATGAGGTATGTTTATACCATCATGTATAGCATTATCTTGCACAAACATATTTTCGAAAAATTCAACATGAATGGATTCAACAATCACATTCCATTCCAAATCTAGTAACCTATATGCCTTTGAATTTTGAGCATATCCTACAAAGAGAGATTTAATACCTCTTGAACCAAGTTTTCCTCTTTGAGAATCCGAAAGCCTATAGTAGGCTACACACCCTTACACTTTAAAATACTTTATATTCGGTTGCCTTCCATTCCAAATCTCATATGGTGAACTATGAATTCTCTTGGATGGAATTCAATTAACAAAATGACAAGAAGTGAATAAGGCTTCTCCCCATAAGTTGAAAGGTAATTTCGCATTCAATAACATTGAATTTACCATATCAACCAAAGTACGATTTTTTCTTTCCACCAAACTTTTTTGTTGGGGAGTAAAGGGGGCTAATCTTTGGTGAATAACTCCATGATTTTCACAAAAATATTCAAATTCATCAGAAAAATATTAACCTCCCCTATCGCTTCTTAGAGGTTTAATTTTTCGTTCTTTTTAATTCTCAATTTTTGCCTTAAATTCTTTGAAGGCTTCAAATGCTTCATCTTTTGTTTTAAGCAAATGAACATGGATATATATTGAACAATCATCAATGAAAGTGATAAAATAACGTTTACCAAATCTTGTTAATTTTCCATTAAGTTCACATATATTCGTATGTACCAAATCAAGAATTTGTGTTTCACGATTTACCTTTGGAAAAGGCTTTCTAGTAATTTTCGCTTGTGCACATACTTCACATTTATCAGCATAATCATGTTTGCAAGTAAAATAATCATGTGAAGCCATATACTTAAGAGTAGCATAATTTAAATGGCCTAATCTAGCATGCCAAAGATTAGAAGATTCAACATTATAAAGAAAACCAACCAAGTAAACAGAAACTGCATTTATTTCATTAATACTTAACTTGAACAAGCCATCAAGGGAATAACCCTTGCCAATGAACACACCATTCTTGGTGATTACAACTTTGTCAGATTCTAAGAGTATCTTAAAGCCATGTTTAGCAAGTAAACTTGCAGAAACTAAGTTCCTTATAACATCAGGAACATGATATAGAGTGAGCTTTTGGCCTGATGTAAAATTCAGAGTTACATTTCCTTTGCCAACAACACGAACAACAACTTGATTTCCCATAAACACTTCAGATTCATCTTCTACATAAGTGTTAAAGAGATCCTTGTTGTTGCAAATGTGTATGGTTGCACTAGAATCAATGAAGAAATCAGAATTTGTAGCAACAACCGCATTCACTTCAGTGACAACAACATAATATTCATCTTTCACTATGTTTGCTTCATTGGTCTTAGAAGAAGACCAACACTCCTTGATGAAATGCCCTTTCTTGCCATAATGGAAGCAAGTTTTGTCACTCTTGTTGTTCTTCTAAAAGCCACTATTATTGACTTTAAGGCTCTTAGATTTGTCTGATTTGTTTCTAGCTAGACTTTGCCCCAACCATAAGAACTTTGTTCTTGGAACTTTCTGCAGCATCTTTGTTCTTTGACACCTTCTCATCCCTGACTCGAGTTTCACACTTAATCTGCAGATGAGTTTGAAATTGCTCCATAGTGAAGCTTTCACTTTGCAACAGAACCTTCTTTCAATAATTGTTCCAAGAAGAGGGCAGTTTGGACAGAATAGCACCAATTTTTATAACCTCGGTTGAAATTTTGATAACAGCCCTATATAATTTTGATAACGACCCTCTATAGTTTTAATAACCTCGATTGTAATTTTGATAACAGCCCTATATAATTTTGATAACGACCCTTTATAGTTTTGATAACCTCATGGGATTTTTGTCACCATCTGTTGTAATTTTGATAACCTCCATTAAAATTTTGAAAAATACCTCTTATGAGGTTTTGATAACAATACTTTGTAATTTTTATAACTATCCTTTGTAATTTTCATAAACACTTTATGAAAATTTGGTAACAACCATTTGTAATTTTGCTAGCAGTCCTCATAATTTTGATAACCGTACAATGAAAATTTGATAACCATTTTAATATCCTCATAAACTTTTCCAAGCCCAAGAACTTGCTCAAGATATTTTATGTTTTCGTACATAATCTTAAACGATTGTTTTCATTGGCTAGTGGGCTATGATTTATCGGCTTTCTTATTTGATAATTTACATTACCAAGTTATTCGAAAAGTCGTGTAGGTTATCAAAAAGATTTACATATACCAAGAAATTCAGTAACTATTCAAAATAAATAATTTCGGTAGCCTTTTAATCTATAATAGAGGTAATCAAATTTACAATATCTTCTATTCTCAAAAAAAATTTACAATAGCTTCTTACTTAAAAAACTATATAGGTTATAAAAATATGTATATTTATAGCAACAAATTCAATAACATGTGTCATTGTAAGAAATTTTGGTAACCATTTATTCAATAATAGATGTTTTCAAATTTCTGAAGGACATCACAATAACCATGCAATTATCAACAATTTCAAATAATCATTTTCATACCTAATTTGGTAAACAACTTCAATAATCATTCGTTACTGAAAAAACTTTTGTAGGTCATAAAAAAAAGCTATATGTAAAATTTATTTTTAGAATTTTGGTACCATTTTATCATCAATGGAGGTTATCAAATTTACAATACTTAGTTCTTGAAAAGGCAATGTATGTGTTGTGCCAAAAATCTCTTGAAAGAGTTTTCGCGGAAAATTCTTAGTGACAGCATAGCGGTTTGCTAATCAATTTGCTGAAATTGACAAAAAGAAAGTAAACAACAAGATCTGGTGCGCGTAGCAGCAGATTAAAAGATCAGAGCGATTTGTGGGGACTGGATCAAACTCACACCGGAGCATTTAAATCATTGGATCCACAAGAACAAGACTTCCTAAATAAGAGCGCTTCAAGAGCTGTGATTGAGATTTGAGAGAATAGCAATTTGATTTTTATTGCTGAGAGAGAAACAAGGGTACAGTGTTTTTACGTCCGGAGACAAGATTGAAACAAGGAAAATATGAAGAACGAGTAAGAACTCGTGAGGAACAAGAGAAAAAGGCGCGGAGCCTGATAGAAAATAAGCACGGAGCTTGGTTTTTTTGCGCAGAGCAAGTTTGTAGCTGTAGAAGCGTTTTTGAGAGATGTGAATTGTGTCTGAATTTCTGGAGTTGATTCCTTTATAGAGGGGGCGGCATGAGCTTGAAATTTGGTGGGCTTTACTTGCTGAGGAAGGTGAACTCTTCTGATTGGTTGGAGGAAACTTCCAGGAAGTTGTAGTGAAGCTTCCTTCTCCTTCTGATTGCTCTAACAGGTGATAGGGGGTGAGCAGAGGAGAGTGAGGCGTCCCCTATAGCATAGTAGGCGACTTCCCTCCTCATGGTACCAAGTAGCATGAGGTACTAGGTAGCATCCCCTAGTGTATATATAGGTGCAGCTGCTGTATCAGGTGTAGTCTCTATTACCTCCAATGAGCTGAAATCAATTAATTGGCTGAGAGGTGACCCTGGGTCATGGAGCTTAACACCCTAGCCATGAAATCACTCATACTTAGTCATATCTAGCTCTTCAAATCATAAAATATCTCTTAATTAAGAACTATGGCTAAACCGGGGTGATAAAGCCACTTTGTCCTTAACTGAAAAGAGTGTAAAAGTTGCAAACGAGCTTGGATTGAGCCCAAACTTCACCAGTAGGGTTCGTATATCAGCCATAGACCATGGTAAAAATCTTGGCTTGATTCGAGCCTCCCTTCATAGCAAACTAGACTTCAAACCTCAAACTGTCCTTAAATGAAAAACTAGCATAAGTTTTTCACCTTAAGCTTGAATAAGCTGACACTTTTCCAAGGGACTTAGATTCTCTCCACAAGACTATGGAAAAAATTCTAAGAAAAACCGAGCTCCCCTTGATGGTGAACTAGGTTTCTCTTTCCAGTTGTCCTTAAATGTAAAACTAGCATAAGTTTTTCATCCTAAGTCAAATAAAGCTGATTTTCCACCAGTAGACTTAGGTTATCTCCATAAAGCTATGTGGAAAAATCCAAGTAAAACCGTCCTCTCTAGCATAGAGAAGTAGGTTTGACACCCCAAACTGTCTTTAACTAAAAAACTAGCATAAGTTTTTCATACGAAGTCTGTTTGAGATGAAATTTCACCAAGATGACCTACATGTATCAAGGAACATCATGGTAAAACCCTCTATCAAGGCCGCACCCCCTAGCTAGCTCAACTGCTTTTGATCTTGCCTTTTTGTCCTTAAATGAACAAAACGCAAGTTTGGCTCCCGGGGAGTACTACTAGCTGGGTGACCTTGACCACTATACTAGGGTGATCATGTATGAGGGGGTGAGTGATAATATCCCACGCCTCCCTTAGTTCAGTGAATGTTTCACTTGCTGATAATCTCTTGCTCCCTGCCTCCTCAGTGCAAGGGGTGAGGAGACTGCATCCTATGACTAGGGTGGCCTTCCCTGGGTATGGAAAAGACTTTTATTATTTTATTCCATGATATTTCTCCCAACTGCATGGTCAGGTAGTATACAACTCCCTTCCTTACTCACTGCTTGAGGTATCAAGCTGTTGTACCAAAGGAAGCTGCACCCAGGAGGCCTGTTACACCACATCCCAAAGGCAGGGGCGGCATACTAGGAGTAATTAATAATTATTATTAATTAATTTAATTATTAATTTTGGCCCTTATTTAATTAATTGCAAGATTTTCTTAATTCTGACAAAATCAGGGTGGGACAGAAACTAAGTTTCATCAAGATTTTTGATTAAATCCTGACCACTCATCTTAGTTTACTTCATGCAAAGACCAATTTACCCTTAATTGTAAATTGAGGTATAAACAATGCCCCCCCAAGCTTAAGTCCTTGATTTAAAAAGGATTTGAGCTTGTATTTAAGGAAATTGGTCTTGGGCCAAAGTCTTTTACTCTTATTTTCCTAGCATCGTCGACCTTACCTCCTTGGAACCCTACTAGCTGAAAATTTCAGCCTCTTTTCAAGCATTAATGGCTTCCAAGGATCAAGGCAAAAATCCTCCATTAAAGCCGTCTTCGATGCCTAACAATTCAAGTTGCAACTCCTTGTTCTTGGAGGCTTCTCAATCATTGGCAAGGGCTAAACAATTTGGATCAAACTCTCATGATGGAGGCTCCAATTCGGCACAACCAAGGCCAAAGATCAACTCCATGGTGATTGATCCCAAATCGGCACACAACCAAGGTAATTACTTCATGAAATTTCAATTTTTGAACTTTAATTCATCAAATTTCCTTTCATGCCGTAAACCCTAGTTAGAATGCATGCTTGTGTCGACTTTGATGGTGAATTTTGAGTAATATGGCTGCTGGAAAATAGATAATTAACTTGATTTAGCAATCAAATTAATTAGGTTAATAAATTGGTTAAAAACCCTAGCTAAAACCATGTAAGTTTCGGTCTAAAGCTTGATTTTTGCCATAGATCTTCTCATCGACATGTGGCTGCATAAATTCATGAAGAATATAGCATAAAACATGCCAATTAGGTCGACATAGGGGCTGCCATTGTCGACATTAGGGTTTCCAAACCCTAATTGGAATTTTCGGCCTCAATTGTCTAAAATTCCAACTTCAATTAGGCTTAGGACTTTAATTAAGCCAAAATTGATTAGGATAAGTTGTAATCCTCATAAAATCAGGTTGTAATTAGGTAAATAAAAACCTAATTTGACAAGGAATTAAACCCTAGCATGCCGCAAACCCTAATTACAAAAACTAGGATAGTTTTTGGCGGCATGCAATTTAGTCCCTAGGGTTTTAGGAATTTTGCAATTTTCGGCCTATTTGATAAAATTAGCCAAAAATTCAGGGGGTAAACTCATAAAATTAGGCCACGTCACACAAACATAAAACTAATTTTGATGAATCAAGCAATCCCTAATGAGCCGAGGCCTTTTTTGCAAAAATTGCAACTTGGCGGCACATTAGCTAGCTTGCAAGATTAGTGTTTTTGTGATTTAGGCAAAATTGATTAATTAAGCCAAAAATCAGGGGGTTTATTAGGTTAATTAGGTCACAATACTTAAGTATATTAGCCTAATTTTTATGATTCCAAAACCCTAGCAAGCCGCAGCCCCAAATTGCAAAAATTGCAATTTGTGCGGTTTGCAATTTAACCCCTAGGGTTGGAATTTTGATTATTTTTGACTTAATTAATAAGCTTAGCCAAAAATAAATATTAGGTTTAGGCATAATTAAACTAAATTTCATAAGCATGAAACTTAATTTAGTGAATATCCCAAAACCAAACATGTCGCGGCCTTAGTTACAAAAATTACAACTTGGGCGGTATGGAAATTAGGGTTTTCGGCCTTGGTTTAATCTTGAGGCCAAATTTGATTTTAATTTCTTAAAAATATAATCATAATTAATATTTGGCTGCCATAATTAATATTTTTTCCAAAATAAAAATTATGAAATAATTTTAAGGTGGTAAAAATTTAATTTTCACCAACTTGTTTAAAATTAACAAAAATTGTTAGCCAACAATTTTGTTAATTTTGTTTCAGGGAACTTTGCTGCTCCCTCAAAGAATCCTGAAGAGGAGAGAACTCTTGACACAGTGAAGAAGCTTGTCGAGAGAGCTCGCCCTGATATTGAACTCCTTGCAGATGCTCTCGCACCCTTTTTCACTAGTATACCTTCCGTTGAGATGAATGATTATTTCCCTTTACATCGGAGTACTATGCTTCCTCTTCAAGGTGATGGGTTTGACTTCCGCATGTGGGTGAATAAATCTCCATCATTGTCCTATTGTCCAGCCGAATGGTGTGCTTGGGCAGTCCGCATAGTCACACATCGTAAAGAAAAACTGCGAGAACAAGACTTATTCTTGTCAAAGCAGGAGTTTTCTTACAATGATGCCTTGTTTGCCTCCCTTAGCTCATTCCGGAATAAGTGTTGGAATTATTTTCACCTCCCATGTGGACCAATGTCAGTAACCCTCCTTGCTGTAGTAGCTATAACAGGTCTCCCTGTAGATGGGGAATGGATTTCACCCAACTTTAATATTAGTGGCCTTTATTTATTTTAGCCATCTAATTTAAACGAAATCCTTGTCAATTTTAATCCCATGGTCTCATGATAAAACCACTAAGATCCAAAAATACTTAGGGAAATTCGGCCTCCCTCTTATGACTGGGGCCAAATTTTGAAAAAGTTAAACTCCACAACACTTGTATAATTTAAGTGATGGAATTTTCCTCTTAGGCCGCATTTGCTGTTGGGGCGGCTTCGTCCACTGAGCTTTGTATGACCTTGGTGAGGACAAAGTCCTTAGCACCATCTTTCTTGCCCCCCGGGCATTGCTTCCATCCTCTCAATCCTGGCTAGGAAGTTTTCTTGGTCTCGAGTCATTTGTTCTTTAAGTAAGTCGTTTGACTCCTTAAGTTAATCATTTGATTCCATTATTCGAGCAGTCGACTCCATGAGCTGCTGTAGCTTTTGGTCTTGCACCAAAGACATTCTATTCATGGCCTCTGCAAAGAACTGCATCATGGCCATTGAATTAGGATTCATCTGCCCCAATGTTGGGTTGGCGTGTGCCTGATAAGCTTCATCTTTATCAAGTAGACTTTCACCCTTTTGAGCATCAGACTCTGAAGAATTATCAAACTCCAAGTCGTCTGTATGTTCTTTGATTTCGGGAGAGTTTTCAATCTCCTTGGGGTTGGTGACTTCCATGGTGCTGTCAACTTTCTCAAACTCAGAGTGGTTAGAAAGTTGCCCCTCGGGCATAACTTCATTTACCATTTTGTCTTTGTTAAGTTGATCATCATCATGTTCAGTGAAGTCATCTTCACCACTTTTGACGCCATCTTCATTGCCCCCCGAGTGTTCACCATCTTCATGAGGCAATAGACTTGTGTTATCATTTTCACCACTTCCCATACTTATGTCGTTATTAAGAACTTCAGTAATATGGGTGGTGTTACTTGTAGAAGTGGTATCATCACTAGATGAAGTAGTGACACCAACATCTTCTTTGATTGAAGTAAACTCATCATTACCATCATCCATATTGGAGGTGGTGGAGCCAGCAGTAGACTCCTGGAGTTTGGAGTTCATGTTCATCTCCATTTCTTTTCTTACTTTAGCTCTTTTACGGAGCTCACGTCTTCTCCAAGTCCTCTTATTTGGCTTAGTAGGTTGGCTAGGGATTTTTGGATGTTCAACCCTCCGCCAAACACCACTTTGAGCCTGAGAAGTTGGAGTTTGTTTTGATTGCACCCTTCTAGATGAAGATGAAGCAGATGAATGGGTAGGTGGCGTTACTTTTAGAGTAGATGAAGCTACCTGCTGCTTTGCCCTAGGTGGAGAAAATTTCAACTTTCTTCTAGGAGCCTTGTGTTTCATTGCCACTGACCTTGGAGTCAATGGTTGAGCAACATTCTCTTCTTTAAACAAGTGACCACTCCTTCGAAAGTTAGCCATCACCTTGTCAACAACTTGTTCTACAAGAGGCGAGACTTGGGTGGCAACTTGGTGTGGATGCAGTACAACAACTTGATGCGGGTGCAACTGAGGCAGTGTGGCCAAGGTTGGCATCACCTGCTGCTTCACTTGCCCCCCGAGTGCTGCTACTACCTTAGAGATGGCATCTTGTACTTGTTTGAAGCCATTCTCATTCTTGGTTATCTAATCCTGGATCATCTCTTGGATCCTAGCTTCCATCTTACTCATCACCTCTTCCAAGGCGCTAGCAAGATCACCAAGAGTTATGGTACAGGTAGCATCTCCTGGGAGGTAGGTGATCGAGTAAAAAACAACCCTATTTTTATGATCATTTTCCTATGCTTTTTGGTATTTTTATGTGGAATTTAACCCTATTTTGCAAGTATTTGTGTTTTTAGGTCTTAAAGAGAAGAAAAGTGGAAACTTATTGTTTTTCACTCTTTTTGGAGCTAAATTGATGACTTTTTGCACACATATGGACTTTAGCAACTTGGAGTGAAGATTTGAAGATACGAAGTTCGTGATTGAAGATATTTTGAAGATTTGAAGACAATTGAAGAATTAATTCAAGAAGTAAAAATTGAAGATTTGGAGCTTATTTGCAAAGGATTGAAGCCAAGTCCAGAAAAAGCCCTGAAGTTGAGGATTTTTGGATTATTTATATGGGAATATACTCAGCCCATATAAACCTATAATTGGAGTTAAAATCCCAATTTGTAGGCCTAATATCCAAAAGAATATCCAAATCCCGCAATAATCCCGCAGATTTGCGATATAAGCCCGGTTTCAGCGCAGTCTTCGTAGAAAGGCCATAACGTTCTGCTCAGATATCCGTTTTAAGCCCATGAGTAGCCGTTGGAAAGCTAACTCCGAGCTCTACAACTATATTTTGAAGTACAAAGCCCAGATCTGCTATCTTCAAGCCCGAATATCAAGTCGAAGTTTCTGCAGAAATCCAGAAAATTCCAAAATCCTCTTTTGACTTGGATTCTACTCTAGGATGACACCTAATCCAACTTAGAGTCTAAGTCAGCCCCTAAACCGTCCTACCCTATTCCTCCACTATAAATAGCCACCTCCTGTATCACAAATCACACAACTTTACACCTCACAAATTTTAGATAATTCTTTTTTTCTACCTTTCTTTAGTTTAGGTTTTTTCTAGTTTTAGAAGGGGGAAGTCGACACCCTCTCTAGCCATAGAGGGGTGCGACGTCCCTAGGGTTTCAAGGAGGAGAAATCGTTCCTCCTTAGTTCTGTAAGTATTTTTATGCCTCTCATGGATTTTCCTAAGTCCATGAGTAGCTAAATTCTTAATACTTCTTATCCTTTGGTGAACTCAATCAATTGATTATGGTAAGATTTCTGTGCTTATAATTTGATATTAGTTTTTGATAGGTAGTAGGCGAGTCTCTGTTTTATTTTATGATCTTGATAATTACGTAGTTAGAGCCGCGGCTAATGAAATAGTTTGATAGATCTGTAGTTAAGTCAAACAATACGGTTAGTTCTTGAGTTTGACTGTTTGGTAACAAATTAGGTATGCTTAGCCGCAGCCTAATGGGACAAACTTACCACTGACCGAGAAATTGCTTGGTGCTTGGTTTTACTTTTGTATGCATGTGTGAAAAATTAATTGTTCTTAACGCTTTATTCTTAAGTGGTCTTTAAGCCCTAGAACGGTAATTAATTGCTGAAGGAATAAAAGGGATAACTTAGTCTTAGTCGGAACTTTATCTAATATACATGTTAGGTTCGCCCAGACCAGTATCTTAGAGGACAAAGTATTGAATTCATCTTTTAAATCAAGGATCCATAGTTAAATTGATTGATTCATACCATTGGAGAAGAAGAATGTCTTTTAATTATTGTTTTCTTTATAATTTGCTATAGATTTAGATTTAATTTACTTTGCTTTATTTTAGTTTAAATTGCTTTCTTAAAATCCCATGTTTTCTGTTTTTAAAACTAATTTTTGGAAAAGGTTTGTTCTTGGGAATAAAGTTCTTCACCATTCTCTGTGGGATTCGACCCCTACTTGCCCTATCTACTCAGTTAGGTTTTGTGAGGATTATTTTATGACTGCTGACGACACGATCATAATTTTGGCTCCGTTGCCGGAGAAGGGAATCAAGAATATATCCAAGAATTAATCTGCTATAGAAATTTTGTTTCTCTATTTTTTCTTAAAAAAAATTGTGTTTTTTTTAAAAAAAAATTAGGGTTTGCGATTAAAAAAAATTTGCCTTTTTCTCTAAAAAAAATTATTTTCTGTTTTTAATTTTTAGTTTTTGCTTAAGAACTGTTACTGCTAATTTTCTTTTTAGTTTTGTTTTTTATTTTTCTAGGAAGTTGCATGCCAAAGACAAGACGTAGTGGTATAGAAGGTTTAGAATTCAATCCTGAGCCTGAAAGTACACTATTTCGATTGAGGAAGGAGACACAAAGCCAACAACAAGAAGAGGAGTCATCCAATTTAAGTTCTCAACTTAGTTCTCCTAGATCTGCTGCTTCAACATCGTCAGAAGACATGGCTGAACCTAAGAAAGAGCTAGAAGTCAACAACAATCCAAAAGTTACAATATCCGAGAAGAAAAATGCTGAAGAAGACCTTCCAACCAAGAAGTCCGACATAATTCCACAACATAGAGCAAGAGTTGGAAACATTCAGCAACGCAAGGAGGAAAGTTTTTCTCAATACTGGAAACGATTCAAGACAATGTGGACTGAATTTCCTCAACATGGTTTTAGCAGGAGACGCCTGGTTCAAGGTTTTTATTGGGGATTAAGAGACTCTGATCAAATGATTGCTGAGACTCTTACGTCAATCCCTTTGTTCGACAATAATATTTATGATGTGTATGCTGCATTGGAGAATTTAGCTAAAAAGCCGAGTTCCTCAATTCCAAGTACGAAGAGTATTAGCGAATCAAGTCACCAAGTGAAGATAGCCAAGCATCAAAGGATACTAAGGAGAGAGGAGAAGAAGATGAAAGCCAGATCATCGAGAGAAGCTGCTAAAGGTTATGATCGAGCTATTCAAGCAAGGATGAAAGGACACAGCCCGGCCAAGCCCGTGCCACACCAGCCATCATGCCCGGATATAGCCTGGCCATCCGCGCTAGCAGCCCGGACAGCACAAGTCAGTGCCGCACCATCCGCACCACCTGCCCGGTCCTTCCAGGCCACTACCGTGCATCCTACCGTGCCATGCCCGGCCACTGCCGCTCCATCCGCGCGTCCCACCGAGTCACAGCCGGCCAAGACCACATTTAGCCCGGTCTTGTCTGCTTCGTCCGCACACTATGCCCGGTTAGAGCCAGCCATAACAACCTTCAACCGAGCCATCTCCGTGCCACGTTCGGCTATGCCCGTGTCTAGCCCGGCCAATGCCCAACCAAAGATGCCCATCACCGTGCCATCTCATACAGAACCTGTGAAGTCACCTTTCGATTGTGCTGCTTCAAGACTTTCGATCCTTTCGAGACTTGATAAAATTCAAGACCAAATTCTCACTACTCTCAATGAAGCTCTCATTGTTAAGGATCTATTGAAGGAATACACAAAATTCCTTCATATCCTTGAAAAATAATCTTCTTTAAGGCAGTCTAGCCAAAGACCTTTAAGAAAGGCGCTTATTGGGAGGCAACCCAATGTTTTTACTAACCTTAATTTTTCTTTGTTTTATTCTTCTTTTCTTTTTAGGATTCCATACCAAAGAAGAACAAAAGGAGCTTTCAACAACATGAAGCAATCGAATGGTGCTTATGCTAAACCACTAAGTTTTCTTAAACCATATCTCCATTTAATTTTTCTTGCCATGCTTTGATTGTTTGTCTTGATTTTTCCTTGATATGAATTGCATATAGGGTATAAGTTACATATCATACCTCACTTATGAGTATATGTCTTTCCACATTGAGGACAATGTGTCTTTTAAGTGTGGGGGAGAGAGTCTGCATAAAAATTGCATAGAAAATTTGCATTAAATTTTACGAAAATTTTGCGAAAATTTTACGAAAATTTTAAATTTTTCATATATATATATATATATATATTGAGTTATTGATTTGATTTATGATTGAAGATACTTAGATTATTAAGAATGTTTGATTTATTGATTGATTTATAGCATGATATCTTATTTCTTAGAATTAGGTATAATTGGAGTCTGTGATAAGAGTTTCTTGTTCATTACTTCTATGATTGCCTATTTCTAGAACTTGTGTTTAATTTTTATTGAAATTACACTTATGAGAGTATTTTATGGATATGTCAAGAATAAGTGTGGGGGACTATCTAGATAAAATGGTAGTTTGAAAAAAAAATCTTTTTCATAAAAAGAAGTGTTTTCATGCAAGAGCAGAAGAGGTATTTCTGCTATAAAAAAAATCCATTGTTGTTACTCTTCTCTTTAAACAAAAGGAGTTAGTAACCCTTGGGAAGAGGATAAGAGGCATGGATCGGCAGAAATATTGTCCCTCTAGAGTTCTAGTAGCCTCAAAATAAAATAAAGGGCGTTAGTAACCCCTAATCATGAACACTTCGAGGTTAGTAACCTCACTTTTCTAAAAATCAATTACCCTTTAAAAATCATTATAACCCATGCAAAACTCTTGATTTGTATTCATAATATGCAATCCTTTGAGTAATGGAGATAAAGATGAAGATACAAGCTTATAGGAAAAAGTAGTTATAGGATGTGATGAATGATAAGTGATTAGAAATACTTTAATTATGGTTACTTAAGAATAAAGATGCTTGCTATTTCTTGATCTTTTGAATTGAGTACTCTTATTATTCTTTGTTATTCTGATTTCATGATTGAATAAATCCTTGATATGTGTATGCATTTAAAATTGATTTTTTTTTTCGAAAAGATTGGTTTTTAAAGCCTTTGAACTAATGTATGTTTATAGTTTTTCACTAACCCATGAGTCTATCGAGTCAGTGTTAAACATGTTTGTGGGTATTGTCCTAGTTAAGAAAACCCTCAGGTGACATAACATCTCCTGAGTACCTCTATCAGTATCAGGTTTAAATGGCTTGCGTCACATGCTAAGTGCCGTCGTACACCTACGAAAGTGGAATCTTTATTTGCATTAGTATTAGGTTTTGTTTGCATAGTTTTCTGCATTAGTTTGCTAGGGACTAGCAAAGGTTTAGTGTGGGGGAAAATATGATCGAGCCAAAAACAACCCTATTTTTATAATCATTTTCCTATGGTTTTTGGTATTTTTATGTGGAATTTAACCCTATTTTGCAAGAATTTGTGTTTTTAGGTCTTAAAGAGAAGAAAAGTGGAAACTTATTGTTTTTCACTCTTTTTGGAGCTAAATTGATGACTTTTTGCACAAATATGGACTTAGCAACTTGGAGTGAAGATTTGAAGATACGAAGTTCGTGATTGAAGATATTTTGAAGATTTGAAGACAATTGAAGAATTAATTCAAGAACTAAAAATTAAAGATTTGGAGCTTATTTGCAAAGGATTGAAGCCAAGTCTAAAAGAAGCCCTGAAGTTGAGGATTTTTGGATTATTTATATGGGAATATACTCAGCCCATATAAACCTATAATTGGAGTTAAAATCCCAATTTGTAGGCCTAATATCCAAAAGAATATCCAAATCCCGCAATAATCCCGCAGATTTGTGATATAAGCTCGGTTTCAGCACAGTCTTCGTAGAAAGGCCATAACTTTCCGCTCAGATGTCCGTTTTAAGCCCATGAGTAGCCGTTGGAAAGCTAACTCCGAGCTCTACAACTTTTTTTTGATACAAAGCCCAGATCTGCCATCTTCAAGCCCGAATATCAAGTCGAAGTTTCTGCAGAAATCCAGAAAATTCCAAAATCCTCTTTTGACTTGGATTCTACTCTAGGATGACACCTAATCCAACTTGGAGTCTAAGTCAGCCCCTAAACCGTCCTACCCTATTCCTCCACTATAAATAGCCACCTCCTGTATCACAAATCACACAACTTTACACCTCACAAATTTTAGATAATTCTCTTTTTCTACCTTTCATTAGTTTAGGTTTTTCTCTAGTTTTAGAAGGGGTAAGTCGACACCCTCTCTAGCCATAGAGGGGTGCGACGTCCCTAGGGTTCAAGGAGGAGAAATCATTCCTCCTTAGTTCTGTAAGTATTTTTATGCCTCTCATGGATTTTCCTAAGTCCTTGAGTAGCTAAATTCTTAATACTTCTTATCCTTTGGTGAACTCAATCAATTGATTATGGTGAGATTTCTGTGCTTATAATTTGATATTAGTTTTTGATAGGTAGTAGGCGAGTCTTTGTATTATTTTATGATCTTGATAATTATGTAGTTAGAGCCGCGGCTAATGAAAATAGTTTGATAGATCTATAGTTAAGTCAAACAATACGGTTAGTTCTTGAGTTTGACTGTTTGGTAACAAATTAGGTATGCTTAGCCGTAGCCTAATGGGACAAACTTACCACTGACCGAGAAATTGTTTGGTGCCTGGTTTTACTTTTGTATGCATGTGTGAAAAATTAATTGTTCTTAATGCTTTATTCTTAAGTGGTCTTTAAGCCCTCGAACGGTAATTGATTGCTGAAGGAATAAAAGGGATAACTTAGTCTTAGTCGGCACTTTATCTAATATACATGTTAGGTTCGCCCAGACCAGTATCTTAGAGGACAAAGTATTGAATTCATCTTTTAAATCAAGGACCCATAGTTAAATTGATTGATTCATACCATTGGAGAAGAAGAATGTCTTTTAATTATTGTTTTCTTTAGAATTTGCTATAGATTTAGATTTAATTTACTTTGCTTTATTTTAGTTTAAATTGCTTTCTTAAAATCCCCTGTTTTCTGTTTTAAAACTAATTTTTGGAAAAGGTTTGTTCTTGGGAATAAAGTTCTTCACCCTTCTCTGTGGGATTCGACCCCTACTTGCCCTATCTACTCAGTTAGGTTTTGTGGGGATTATTTTATGATTGTTGACGACACGATCAGTAGGCGTCTCTTTCTTTGTAAGAGGAGTCTCCTTTATTGCTTTCTACACCACTTACATGTTCGTATAAGAACATGTGGTGAAGAGAATCCTGTTTTTCCCCTCCATCCCCACTGGTTAGTTGTCTATTTTCTGGAAGACTAAACACAACCATGTGTATAGGAGCTGGGAAAGGATCCTTGTTGATTCCATATCTTTCTTGGGAAGTTCAGGGAACTTTAGTATCCCCTTTTCTATCTTCTCTTGTACCATATCTTTGAATACAGCACAGTTGTTGCTTGAATGCCTCCAGGAGTCGTGGTACTTGCAGTACTCTCTTCCTCTGATGTCCTCAGGTGAAGGAAGTACATGTCCAGGAGGGAGCTTGATCATGCCAGACTTATGTAGGAAATCAAAGATCTCATTCATCTTTGAGGTGTCAAATGAATAAGTCATGCTTCCATCATAAGGTTTCTTTTCAGCCTGGCGTTGATACATAGCTGCAAATATTTCCTGATTTTGAGGGTGTCCAACTCCTGCCTTCATTAGGAATGGACATTCAATAGGCCAATCGGCCTTGACCTTAGCAACTCCGAGTTCAAAGTTTGGCTCTTGATAGTAAGTGCAATAAGATGAACTTCTTCGTTCGTTCTCCTCTCGGAGGACAGTCTCATATCTTGCCACTTTGGTTGACATCTCGAAGAAATCTCTGAAGTCAACTCCTTCGAATTTCTTTCGAAGTTCCATGTCAAGTCCATTATGTGCTAGGTGCACAAACTCTTCCTCAGGGAGTGGAGTGCGGCATCTGTTCCTTAGCTTCTTGAAGCGAGCTAAGTAATCTTCAGCCAATTCTCGGCGTGACAGGTTAGCCATGAAGACTTCAGGTTCAGTTCGATAGAACTGAGTGTGGAACATCCTCTCCATATCTTCCCAGGTCCTCACAGAGTTAGGCGATAGGTTAATGTACCATGTGAATGCCGCTCTAGTGAGGGAATTAGGGAACAAACGGAGTTTGTGATATCCTGAGTTGGCTTCTCCACATTGTAGTGTGAAACGAGCAATATGTTCCAAAGTCGTCTGCTCACTTAAAGTTCCGCAGAAACAAGTGAAGTCAGGGACTTTGTATTTTCTTGGAAGTGGATGAAGCCTATCATAATCCTCAGGGTATGGCTTGTGGAAAGATGGCCGACCTACACTTCTGAAGGCTGGGCCGATCATGTCCTCAATCATCTCCCTGATGTGATTCTGATTAATTGGTCCTTGAGGATCGACAGCTTGGCGTGAAGGACGTGGAGCAGGATGGCGTTGATTGCCATTCCTTCCACCATGACCATGACCATTTCCATTCCTTACGTGAGGTGGTATATAGGCTACCACTCGAGGTTCTACATTGTTGACCTCCTCATCAATGTTATCAGTAACCTCTTGTCGATTCACAAGGTTGTTTTCTCCTCTAAGTCCAGGTTGGACGGCTCCTTGAGGGAGAGGAGGTGGAGGTGGAACTTGTGGGTTGTTCACCTCATTGTTGATTTGTTGCAGAGGCACAGCACCAGGCTGGGCACCAAGCGGCTGTTGGTTTTGCCCTCCAAGTCCTTGCCCCCCAAGTCTTTCATCGATGAGACCAATTGGAGCCATGACTGGTTGGTTGTTCACCTGATGATTGACTTGTTGAAGAGGCAGAGCACCGGGCTAGGCACCAAGCAGTTGTTGGTTTTGCCCCCCAAGTCTTTCATCGATGAGACCAATCTGAGCCATGACTTGTTGGTTGTTCATCTGATGGTTGACTTGTTGAAAAGGCAGAGCATCGGGCTGGGCACCAAGCAGTTGATGGTTTTGCCCTCCGAGTCCTTCTTCGATGAGACCAATCCGAGCCATAATGCTTTCTCTATTTTGGATCATTTGCTCCTTGAGAGAATCATTGGCTTCCTTAACTTGGTCATGTGACTCGTTCATCCGATCTATTGATCTTATGAGCTACTACATCTTCTGCTCATGTGCCAAGGAAATTTGATTCATGGTGTCGGTGAGGTATTGCAGCAGGATCTTTGAATTAGGGTCTAAAGGTAGTGAAGGGTCAACTATGGCTTTGCTTCTGGTTTGCATGCCATGACTTTACTTCTGGATTTCATATGAAGTCTGTTTGAGATGAAATTTCACCAAGATGACCTACATGTATCAAGGAACATCATGGTAAAACCCCCTATTAAGACCACACCCCCTAGCTAGCTCAACTGCTTTTGATCTTGCCTTTTTGTGCTTAAATGAACAAAACGCAAGTTTGCCTCTCGGGGGAGTACTACTAGCTGGGTGACCATGACCACTATACTAGGGTGATCATGTATGAGGGGGGTGAGTGATAATATCTCACGCCTCTCTTAGTTCAGTGAATGTTTCACTTGCTGATAATCTCTTACTCCCTGCTTCCTCAGTGCAAGGGGTGAGGAGACTGCATCCTATTACTAGGGCGGCCTTCCCTGGGTATGGGAAAGACTTTGATTATTTTATTCCATGATATTTCTCCCACCTGCATGGTCAGGTAGCATACAACTCTCTTCCTTATTCACTGCCTGAGGTATCAAGCTGTTGTACCTAAGGAAGCTGCACCCTGGAGGCCTGTTACACCACATCCCAAAGGCAGGGGCGGCATACTAGGAGTAATTAAATTAATAATAATTATTCCAAAAATAATAATTATTAATTAATTAAATTATTAATTTTGGCCCTTATTTAATTAATTATAAGATTTTCCTAATTCTGACAGAATCAGGGTGGCACAGAAACTAAGTTTCATCAAGATTTTTGATTAAATCCTGACCACTCATCTTAGTTTGCATCATGCAAAGACCAATTTACCCTCAACTGTAATTTGAGGTATAAACAATGCCTCCCCAAGCTTAAGTCCTTGATTTAAAAAGGATTTGAACTTGTATTTAAGGAAATTGGTCTTGGGCCAAAGTCTTTTACTCTTATTTTCCTTGTGGAAGATATTTGATTCATCTTTGAATTTCAGTAGTACAGTCCATCCCCAGACAGATGGTCAGACTGAAGCTGTTAACAGAAGTTTGGGTAACTTGGTTCGCTGTCTTTGTGGTGAGAAGTCGAAACAGTGGGATATTGCTCTTCCACAAGCTGAGTTTGCCTACAACAATGCGGTTCATAGTGCTATTGATAGAACCCCATTTTCTGTTGTGTATACTAAGGCACCATCACATACGCTAGACTTGGTGAAGCTGCCAAAGGGTAATGGATTGAATGTGTCTGCAAAGCTTCTAGCTGAACAGGTTGTTGAAGTGTAGCAAGCAGTCAAGCAGAAACTTGAAGCTGTAAACCAGAAGTATAAACAGGCTGCTGACAAACATAGACGCCATGAGACCTTTGAAATGGGTGATCAGGTTATGGTGTTTTTCGCAATGAGCGGTTACCAGTGGGCACCTACAATAAGCTTAAACCGAAGAAGTATGGTCCTTATTCTATCCTTCAGAAGATTAATGATAATGCTTATGTTGTTGATCTTCCTGATAACATGAGGATCTCCAAAACATTTAATGTTTCAGATTTGTCTAAATTTCATGATCCTTCTAAGCCTTTATATCCAAACTCGACGACGAGTTTTTCTCAAGTGGAGGAGACTGATGCGAATGAGCTAGGCATATCATTTATGGATCGTATGGACCGTCAGAAGTCCATTCGAAAGGCCGTGTAACGTTTTGGATTTTGGGCCTGAAGTTCCTGCTGGTGGGTCAAATTAAACAGGGCATAACTTTCAAACCGTAAGTCGGTTTGACTATTATAATACCTTTTCAGAAAGGGTTTCGCGTCTACTACAACAAGGTGAAAGCTAAAGCGGTTCCCTGTTTTCTTTTAGGGCCTAAAAAGCCCGTTACAATTTTCTATCGCGAGTTTTAGTTTTTATTGCTTTTGTATTTTGGCCCGTTTGGACTGTTTTTGGGCTTTATTTTTATTTAATTTTCGTTATTTCCTGAGACTATTTAAAGGTTGTAAACCCTAAATTTGAGGTTAATCAATCATTCGAATAATTTTATCAAATTTATCTTCTCTGAGTTTTCTCTGAGTTTATAGTATGTTTCTGGATTGAACACGTTCCACTGCGTCAGATTCGTATCAGAGCAAGGATGACATCTGGTAGTGGTAGTGAAGCTGGTCTTCCCAAACCAGTGGATGATGCGCTGCGAGCATTGGAGCAGCGTTGGGATCAACGTTTTCAGGAACAAGACGCTAGACAGCGGCGTTTTGAGACTACTTTGAAAACGATTTTGGAGCGTTTGGATACCCTGGGTAGCGACGCCAATAATAGGCGAAACAATAGAGAGCCAAGGGTAGAAGCAGCTCTTGGTGAACCTGTTAATCGTCAAAGGTAGAGGGTTGAAGATCGCGTAGCAGTTAATCGCGCAGAAAATCGTGCAGTAGCAGTAGTTGATGATGATTTAGAAGAGGAAGAACTGGAACCAAATCAGGTCGTCTGATATCAACCTCAACAGAATCATGGCAAAAGGTATGATGATGATAGGGAAAATAGTGATTTTCGCTTGAAAGTCGATATTCCTAGTTTTAATGGGTGTTTGGGAATCGAAGAATTTATGGATTGGATTACGGAAGTAGACAGATTCTTTGATTATCTTGATACTCCACCAGAGAAAAGAGTGAAGCTTGTGGCATGTCGCTTGAAAGGTGGAGCATCTGCTTGGTGGGATCGATTGCAGTCCTGTAGGGTACGAGAAGGGAAAAATCCTGTTCGTACTTGGTATAGGATGAAATTCCTATTGCAGCAAGAATTCCTTCCTCCAGATTATGAGCAGATTTTATTCCAGGCATATCAAAACTTGAAGCAGGGAGCTAAGTTTGTTCATGAGTACACTGCAGATTTCATGAGGTTGTGTCAACGGAATAATTTGCTTGAATCGGAAGGGCAGCTGGTTTCCAGATTTTTAGAGGGTTTGAGGCCAGCAATCAGAGATAAAATTGGAGTGCAGGTGGTTCGAACTCTATCTGAGGCGAAGAATCTGGCATTAAAAGCAGAGCTTATGCAGCAAGAACGCAGTAGGCGGAATTATGACAGTTATCGAGTTGTTGGATCTGATGATAAGGATAAAAAGGAGCTTACTGATTGGAGGTTCAATAATACTAAGAGGCAGAATTAAAGAGAGGAGAAGGCTGTGGGAATGTGGGAAAGTGTGTTGTCGCTGAAGGAGGAGATAATAAGAAAGGGGACAATAATCCTTACGCCAAGTTTCGTGAAGTAACCTGTTACAGGTGTAACCAACAAGGGCATCGATCTAATGAGTGCCCATCGAGGAAGACAATAGCCGTTGTTGACAAAGAAGTTGATGATGATTGATCGAGCCAAAATTATTCATATTTTTATATCTATTTTTCCATACTTTTTGCTACTTTTATATGTATTTTCACCCTATTTTGCTAGTATTTGTGTTTTTAGGTCTTGAAGATAAGAAAAGTGAAAACTTATTGTTTTTCACTCTTTTTGGAGCTATTTTGGTGACTTTTTACTCAAATATGCACTTAGCTATTTGGAATGAAGATTTGAAGATTCGAAGTTCGTGTTTGAAGATTATGTGAAGATAATTTGAAGATTTGAAGACAATTGAAGAATTATTTCAAGAAGCAAGAATTGAAGATTTGGAGCTTATTTGCAAAGGATTTGAGCCAAGCCCAGAGCAAGCCCGGAACTTAAGGATTTTTGGATAATTTATATGGGATTATACTCAGCCCATATAAGTCCATAATTGGAGTTAAAATCCCAATTGGTGGTGCCTATATCCAAGGAATTATCCAAATTCCATAATTTCCCGTAATTAGTCCTATTTGGAGTAGGAATTGGCGCAGTCTCGGTAGAAGGCCATAACTTTCTGCTCAGATATCCGTTTTAAGCCCATGAGTAGCCGTTGGAAAGCTAATTCCGAGATCTACAACTTTCCTTTGAAGTCGAAAGCCCAATCCTGCCGTTTTCAAGCCCATATCTGCCGGTGAAGTTTCTGCAGAAATCCAGAAAATTCCAGGATCCTATTTTGACTTGAATTCAACTCTAGGATGACATCTAATCCAACTTGGAGACTAAGTCAGCCCCTAGAACGTCCTATCCTCTTTTCCTAAGTCTAATAGGAGTCTTTAGGTTATTCCTCCACTATAAATAGCCACCTCCTGTTTCAGAAATCACACAATTAATCTCTCATATATGGTGAGTTCGATCAATTGATTATGGTGAGATTTCTATACTTATAATTTTGTGTTAAGTTCTTGATGATAGTAGGCAAAACCCTGTTTTATTTTATGATCTTGATAGTTATTGATTTGGATGGCCACTGATGAAGTAATTGGATGGTCTATGGCTAGATCAAGCTTAGAATTAATCACTCAAGTTTGATTGTTTGTAGCAAATCAGGTTTGTTTAATCGCTGCCTGATGGGCGTTTGTCTATCGGAGGGTGAGAAATTTCTCTTCGTATGGTTCTACTTGTAGGCATGTGTGTAAAATTAACTATACTTAATGCTTTGTTCTCAAGCGATCTTTAAGCCCTAAGAAAGTAATCGATTGCTGAAGGAATAAAAGGGATAATTGCAGCTTTAATCGGCCTCTTATCTAATATACATGTTGGGAAACCTATACCAGTTGTCAGTCAAGAATAAGATGCTTAATTCACCTTTTAAATCAATGATCCATAGTTAATCTGATTGATTCATACCATCGGAGAAGAAGTATGCTTTTTAATTATTGTTTGCTTTATAATTGCTATAGATTTAGATTTAATTTACTTTGCTTAGTCTTTAGTTTAATTGCTTTCTTTTTAATTGATAATTTTAAATCCCCTGTTTTCTGTTTTAGAACTAATTTTTGGAAAAGATTTGTTCTTGGGAATAAAAGTTCTTCACCCTTCTCTGTGGGATCGACCCCTGCTTGCTCTATCTACTTTAGTTAGGTTTTGTGGGGATTATCTTATGATTGCTGACGACACGATCATAATTTTGGCGCTGTTGCCGGGGAGGGGAATTAAGAATAAATCCCAGAATAAATTGGCTCTAGAAATTTTTGTTTTCCGTTTCTTCTAAAAAAAATTGTGTCGGAAAAAAAATTGTGTCGAAATAAATTTAGGATTTGCGTTAATTTAAAAAAATATCGTTTTCTAAAAATATATATATATATATATTCCTTTATTTTCTGTGTTTAGTTTTTAATTTTGTTTAAGAACTTTTACTACTAATTTTTCTTGAGTTTTTGTTATGTCAGAAAAAGATACGATAGAAGCAAGGGAACGAAGGATACGTGCTGTTCAAAAGGAGATTCTTTCTTGTCGACAACAGTCTCATGAAGAGTGGTTGGAATATTGGGATAGATTCAATTGGGCGTGTAAGTTCTTTGTCGATCACGGTCTACCTGAAAGGCAATTGATCAAGAGTTTTATTGCTGGATTGTCTCAATCCGACCGAACTCTTATTGATGCCATTAATAAGAGAAGCTTGGAACTTGAGAGTCCTGAAGACGCAAGGAGATTGCTGAGTACTCTAGCAGAAGGTGAATTCCAACGCATACGCCAACGCTATGTTCGAGAACAACTTGAGCTTTGCAAACAGTTGCCAGATGAAGAAGCACATCACTTTTGGGATAGACTCAACCAAATATGGTGTCAATCTCCAACCCATGGTCTCCATGAAGAAGAACTGCTGAATAGATTCTATTCTGGTATGCAAAACAACGGACAAAGGCAAATAGACGATGCTTGTGGTGATTTTCCCCCTTGGATGAAAGGAGGATTCTTTTCAAAAGGTTGTGCGAAAAAGAGGAAGCTGGTTAAGCAGATTTTGATCAAAAGCAAGAAGTTTTCAACCAAAGCTACACGATGGTATCAAGCGCCAGAAATTGAAGCAACACTGTCAAAGGAGGAACCTGTCCATTCTGAGACAAGTGAGATCGATGAATTTCATGAAGTTGCAGAAGTTCCAACCGTGAAAGAAGTTAAAGAAGAATCAAGCGAAACGATTAATAACCCACATGAACTTGATTTACAAGACTCCTCTCAATCACTCCCCAAGGAAGGCGATGATGAACCATATGAAGTCTGCGTCCCTCCCCTACCAAAGGAAGTCCCCAAGGTTGTGCCAGAAGAATTAGAAGTACCGAAAGAAGATATCAAGATGCACATCCCTTCACCTTCTCCTGCAAGCCTTGCCGAACCAGAAGATGAGCCAGCAGAAGATGAGCCACAAAAAGATGAACAACTTGAACTTCCAAAGCTGAAAGAATTAAGTGTGCTGAATTTTGTTGATAACCAACCCTTGGAACATAAAGATCGAGACTTATTGGGAATCAACAAGCTTCTTAAGTCTTACTACTTTGAGGAGATCAACATGGATCAATTTTTTCTAGAGGACAAGAAGATTTGCCAACACGAGGACACTATCCAAAGGCGAGATGAGAACAATGCTAATCAAGAATGCCGAAAGCATCCATTGCATCAACCACTCACGGCAACAAAAATGGCATTGTCATTCCTAGCCATCCATGGAGTCGCCCTCAACAAAATTGGTGATTTCTTTCCTTATCTCTTCTTTTATCCTTCATACTTTTGTGCTCAAATTCTTCCTATATCATCATACTTGCTTTATGCTTTGAAGTGGTATGATCCACCCTAACAAAAGGAGATGGTCTAGCCAAAGACATTAAAGAAAGGCGCTACTTGGGAGGCAACCCAAGAAGTTACTAACATTGTAATTTTCTTTTTAGTTTTTGTTTTTCTTTTTCTTATTAAGATTTCAAATTAAGGAAACAAGTCAAACAATTGGAGCCCACATGCTAAACAATTGTCAAGGAAAACGGATGAAAGCCCAAGGAGAGGAGCGAAAGATGGAAGTCAAAGCACCAAAGGAGTCAGCCAAAGGCCATGATCGAGCCCACCTAGCTAACTTGACCGACCATGACCGGCTATGCCCGAGCCACACAAGCATGCTAGGTCGGTTGTAGCCTGACAATCTGTGCGTGACAACCGGCCAATATAGGACATGTCCGCGCCAAAGCCATGTATCTGCGTGGCCAAGACCGGCCATACCTGGCCATCCACGCACAAGACCCGGCCAGCTCCGCGCCAACCCGTGCCCAACTACCATACCACACCCGGGCACAATCGCGCCACCACCGGCCAATGCAGCACTAGCCCGTGCGACACCATCACTGCCGCGCCAGCCCGTGCACCGAGCCAGGCTTCTGCCGTACCACCTGCCCGGCCCTACCAAGTCGCTACCGAGCCACCCGTGCCGCATGCCCGGCCATGTCCCGCCAATGTCGCTATGCCGCCCGCGCCATGCCCGGCCTTACCAAGTCAGAACCGGTGAATATCCGGCCAAGGATGCCCAATGCCGAGTTATCTCAGGCTATCACCGTGCCATCACCGGCCACGTCCGAACCACCACCGGTCATGCATGCATCAGCCCGTGCTACATAAATAGAGAAGCATTCTTTAACTCTATCTTTTTTTTCTTTTCCTTGCATTGCTTTGATTATTGCTTTGATTGATTACATATTCCTTGATTTGAATTAGTTGTTTGAATTTATTTTCTATGTTTTCTATGCTTTGATTTAGATCTTAATTATGACTCATATGCTATGAATGCTATGATTGATGCCTTGAATTGCTTGATTTGCTTGATTGGGTCGACACTTTCTTTCTGAGTTAAGTATTTCATTAGCACATCTATATAGTTACCACACAACACACACATATGCTTAAATTCATACATTGAGGACAATGTGTCTTTTAAGTGTGGGGGAGAGAGTCTAATAGAGAGTCTACATACATAGAAATCCATTAAAATTTTTCGAAAATTTTGAAAATTTTGAATTTTTCATTTATATATTAATTGATTAAATTGATTATGTTTGATGAATATTTAGAATTCTTAAGAATGTTTGATTAATTGATTGATTTATAGTATGATATCTTATTTCTTAGAATTAGGTATAATTAGAGTTTTGTGATATGATCTTATTGTCTATTGCTTCTATGATTGCTTATTTCTAGAACTTGTGTTTAATTTTTATTGAAATTACGATTACGAAAGTATGTTATGGATATGTCAGAAATAAGTGTGGGGGACTATCTATATTAGAAGGGAAGTTTTAAAAATCTTTTTCTTAAAAAAGAGTGTTTTTCATGCAAGAGGAGAAGAGATATCTTTTGCCTTAAAACTAAAAAAAATCCATTGTTGTCACTCTTCTCTTTAAACAAAAGGAGTTAGTAACCCTTGGGAAGAGGATAAGAGACATGGATCGGCAGAAATATTGTCCCTCTAGAGTGCTAGTAGCCTCAAAAAAAATAAAGGGTGTTAGTAACCCCTAAGCATGAACACTTTGAGGTTAGTAACCTCACTTTTCTAAATTAATTACCCTTTGAAAAACTATTATAACCCATACGAAACTCTTGATTTATATCTGTGATATGCAATCCTTTGAGTAGTGGAGATAAAGATGAAGATATAGGCTTATAGGAAGAAGTAGTTATAGGATGTGATGAATGATAATGATTAAAGCTACTTTGATTATGGTTACTTAAGAATAAGGATGCTTGCTATATCTTGATCTTGTGAATTTGATACTCTTGAATATTCTTTGTCATTCTGATTTCATGATTGAATTGATCCTTGATATATGTATGTAGTCAAAGTTTTTCAAAAGATTTGAACATAAGTGCATTTAACTTAAGATTAGTTAGCCTTAATTCTTGTTTTTCATAGTTTTCTACATTAGTTTGCTAGGGACTAGCAAAGGTTTAGTGTGGGGGAAAATATAATCGAGCCAAAATTATGCATATTTTTATAGCTATTTTTCCATACTTTTTGCCACTTTCATATGTATTTTCACCCTATTTTGCTAGTATTTGTGTTTTTAGGTCTTGAAGATAAGAAAAGTGAAAACTTATTGTTTTTCACTCTTTTTGGAGCTATTTTGGTGACTTTTTACTCAAATATGGACTTAGCTATTTGGAATGAAGATTTGAAGATTCGAAGTTCATGTTTGAAGATTATTTGAAGATAATTTGAAGATTTGAAGACAATTGAAGAATTATTTCAAGAAGCAAGAATTGAAGATTTGGAGCTTATTTGAAAAGGATTTGAGCCAAGCCCAGAACAAGCCCGGAAGTTAAAGATTTTTGGATAATTTATATGGGATTATACTCAGCCCATATAAGTCCATAATTGGAGTTAAAATCCCAATTGGTGGTGCCTATATCCAAGGAATTATCCAAATTCCGTAATTTCCCGTAATTAGTCCTATCTGGAGTAGGAATTGGCGCAGTCTCGGTAGAAAGGCCATAACTTTCTTCTCAGATGTCCGTTTTAAGCCCATGAGTAGCCGTTGGAAAGCTAATTCCGAGATCTACAACTTTCCTTTGAAGTCCAAAGCTCAATTCTGCCGTTTTCAAGCCCAAATCTGCCGGTGAAGTTTCTGCAGAAATCCAGAAAATTCCAGGATCCTATTTTGACTTGGATTCTACTCTAGGATGACATCTAATCCAACTTGGAGACTAAGTCAGCCCCTAGAACGTCCTAGCCTCTTTTCCTAAGTCTAATAGGAGTCTTTAGGTTATTCCTCCACTATAAATAGCCACCTCCTGTAACACAAATCACACATATACAATATACACAATTCTCTTTCATCTTTTTCTTATAAAATATTCTAGTTTTCTTTCTCTAATTTTAGGTCAAGGGTGCCGCACCCCTCTCTTTGCATAGAGAGGGGCGACAACCCTAGGAGATTTCAAGAGGAGGATTTTGCCATTAAGTTCTGTAAGTTTTCTTAAGCCTCTCATGGATTTATTCATGAGTAGCTAAACCTTTAATACTTCTAATCCTTTGGTGAATTCGATCAATTGATTATGGTGAGATTTCTATACTTATAATTTTGTGTTAAGTTCTTGATGATAGTAGACAAAACCCTGTTTTATTTTATGATCTTGATAGTTATTGATTTGGATGGCCACTGATGAAGTAATTGGATGGTCTATGGCTAGATCAAGTTTAGAATTAATCACTCAAGTTTGATTGTTTGTAGCAAATCAGGTTTGTTTAATCGCTGCCTGATGGGCATTTGTCTATCGGAGGGCGAGAAATTTCTCTTCGTATGGTTCTACTTGTAGGCATGTGTGTAAAATTAATTATACTTAATGCTTTGTTCTTAAGCGATCTTTAAGCCCTAAGAAAGTAATCGATTGCTGAAGGAATAAAAGGGATAACTGCAGCTTTAATCGGCCTCTTATCTAATATACATGTTGGGAAACCTATACCAGTTGTCAGTCAAGAATAAGATGCTTAATTCACCTTTTAAATCAATGATCCATAGTTAATCTGATTGATTCATACCATCGGAGAAGAAGTATGCCTTTTAATTATTATTTGCTTTATAATTGCTATAGATTTAGATTTAGATTTAATTTACTTTGCTTAGTCTTTAGTTTAATTGCTTTCCTTTTAATTGATAATTTTAAATCCCCTGTTTTCTGTTTTAGAACTAATTTTTGGAAAAGATTTGTTCTTGGAAATAAATGTTCTTCACCCTTCTCTGTAGGATCGACCCCTGCTTGCTCTATCTACTTTAGTTAGGTTTTGTGGGGATTATCTTATGATTGCTGACGACACGATCAATGATTATACACCTTGCGATGCAGATGAGGACGATGAGGAAGATGATTATGATGAGGATGATAAGCAAATCTATGTAGTTCGGAGAATGATGCTGACTCCGAAGAGTGAAACTCAAACACAGCGCCATCAACTGTTTAAGACTCGATGTACTATCAATGGTAAGGTGTTTCGCTTAATTATTGATAGTGGAAGTTATGAGAATATCATCAGCAAAGAAGCAGTGCGAAAGCTGAATTTACCTGTTCAGAAACATCCCACACCTTATTCTTTGGGTGGATTAAATCAGAATCTGGACATTTGGATGTAACTGAGTGCTGTAAAGTTCCTTTCTCTATAGGGAAGTATAATTATGAAGTTTACTGCGATGTGGTTGATATGGATGTTTGTCAGTTCTTGCTTGAAAGACCTTGGCAGTATGATCTTGATGTTTTGCATTTAGGCAGGAGTAACCAATATCGATTCGAAAAAAATGGTGAAAAATTTCTCTTGTTGCCTATGCAGAAGAGTGATAAATCAAAGGAGCAGAAAACCTTCCTGTATGTGGCTAAGTATAATTATGTAAAGTTCCTTTCTCTATAGGGAAGTATAATTATGAAGTTTACTGCGATGTGGTTGATATGGATGTTTGTCAGTTCTTGCTTGAAAGACCTTGGCAGTATGATCTTGATGTTTTGCATTTAGGCAGGAGTAACCAATATCGGTTCGAAAAAAATGGTGAAAAATTTCTCTTGTTGCCTATGCAGAAGAGTGATAAATCAAAGGAGCAGAAAACCTTCCTGTATGTGGCTAAGGATTTCGGTTCAGAGATGAAGGAATCTAATGAGCTGTATAAATTGGTAGTGAAGCAGCAAGTTTAGTTGCAAGTGGAGGAGCACCCAGATTTGGTGCAACCATTATTGTTGGAGTTCAAGGATATTCTGTCAGATGATATTCCTGATGGGTTAACTCCTATGCAAGATATTCAGCATCATATTGATCTTATACCTGGGCTGAGATTGCCAAATATGCCTCATTACAGAATGAACCCAAAGGAGAGCGAGATCCTGAAGGAGAAAGTAGAGGAATTGCTGAAAATGGTCTGATTTGTGAGAGCATGAGTCCTTGTGCTGTACCTGCATTGTTGACGCCCAAGAAAGATGGAGCTGGAGAATATGTGTAGACAACAGGGCTACCAATACCTAGGCTGGATGATATATTGGATAGGCTTAGTGGTTTTGCTTGGTTTTCCAAGCTGGATTTGAAGAATGTGTATCACCAGATTCGAATTAGGCCAGGATATGAATGGAAAACGGCATTTAAGACGAAAGAGGGGTTGTTTGAGTGGCTGTTCATGCCGTTTGGGTTATCCAATGCACCTAGCACCTTCATGAGGCTGATGAATTAGGTAATGAAACCTTTTCTTGGCCAGTTTGTTGTGGTGTATTTTGATGACATATTGATTTATAGTAATTCTGAGGAAGAACATTTGTTGCATCTAAGATAAGTGTTAGAGGTTTTGCAGCAGAATAAATTGTATGTCAACCTGAAGAAGTGTAACTTCTTAACGCGAAAGCTTTTATTTTTGGGATTTGTGGTTTCTGCTGATGGTGTACAGGTTGATGAATCTAAGATTCAGGCAATTAAGGATTGGCCTGAACCGAAAAATGTGTCTGAGCTACGAAGTTTTCATGGTTTGGCCACCTTTTATAGGAGGTTCATTCGAAACTTTAGTATTATTGCAACCCCAATGACTGAGTGTCTGAAGAAAGGGAAGTTTGAATGGGGTAAAGATATTGCAAACAGTTTTGTTGCTTTGAAAGAAATATTGTGTACTGCTCCAGTTCTTGCACTTCCTGATTTTGATAAGGTTTTTGAAGTGGATTGTGATGCTAGTGGGGTTGGCATAGATGCTGTTTTGTCGCAAGAGAAGAGGCCAGTAGCATTTTTTAGTGAGAAGCTGAGTGATTCTAGAAGGAAAGGAGTACTTATGATAAAGAATTTTATTATGTTGTAAGGACTCTGAAAACGTGGGAACACTATCTGGTTGGAAAGGAGTTGTGCTTTACTCTGATCATGAGGCTTTGAAGTATTTGAATAGTCAGAAGCGGAATAGTAGTGATATGCATGCCAGGTGGTGCCAGTTTTTGCAGAAATTTCCATTCAGATTGCAGCATAAATCTGGAGTTCAGAACAAAGTGGCTGATGCTTTGAGTAGGAGAGTGACTTTGCTAACTACCTTAAGTAGTTCTATTCTAGGTTTTGAGCAATTGAAAGGAGAATACGAAGCTGATGAAGATTTTTCTGAGATTTGGAGCATGGTTTCGAACAAGCAACCTTCAAGTGATTTCTATTTACTTGATGGTTATTTGATGCATGAAAATAAACTTTGTATACCTCGAACTTCTTTGAGAGAACAAATTATCCGTGATTTGCATGCTGGTGGTTTAGCTGGTCATATGGGTCGTGATAAGACTTTAGAGGCTGTGAAAGAAAGGTTTTATTGGCCTCATCTTAGAAGAGATGTCTGCAGATTTGTTGAGAATTGCTATACTTGTCAGACATCGAAGGGTCAGTCTAAGAATACTGGTTTGTATATGCCGCTGCCAGTGCCAGAAAATATTTGGGAGGATTTGTCCATGGATTTTGTGTTGGGACTTCCTCGTACTCAGAGAGGAGTTGATTCTGTTTTTGTAGTTGTTGACAGGTTTTCGAAAATGGCACATTTTATTCCTTGTAAGAAGACTTCAGATGCAGTTGCGATAGCTAGATTGTTCTTCAAGGAGGTAGTTCGTTTGCATGGGGTGCCTAAGACCATTACTTTTGATAGGGACAGTAAGTTTCTTAGTCATTTTTGGCGTACCTTATGGAAGATATTTGATTCATCTTTGAATTTCAGTAGTATAGCCCATCCCTAGATAGATGGTAAGACTGAAGCTGTTAACAGAACTTTAGGTAACTTGGTTCACTGTCTTTGTGGTGAGAAGCCGAAACAGTAGGATATTGCTCTTCCACAAGCTGAGTTTGCCTACAACAATGCAGTTCATAGTGCTACTGATAGAACCACATTTTCTGTTGTGTATACTAAGGTACCATCACATACGCTGGACTTGCTGAAGCTGCCAAAGGGTAATGGATTGAATGTGTCTGCAAAGCATCTGGTTGAACAGGTTGTTGAGGTGCAGCAAGCAGTCAAGCAGAAACTTGAAGCTGCAAACCAGAAGTATAAACAGGCTGCTGACAAACATAAATGCCATGAGACCTTTGAAGTGGGTGATCAGGTTATGGTGTTTTTGCGCAAGGAGCGGTAACCAGTGGGCACCTACAATAAGCTTAAACCGAAGAAGTATGGTCCTTATTTTATCCTTCAGAAGATTAATGATAATGCTTATGTTGTTGATCTTCCTGATAACAAGGGCATCTCCAAAACATTTAATGTGTCGGATTTGTCTAAATTTCATGATTCTTCTGTGCCTTTATATCCAAACTCGAGGAAGAATTTTTCTCAAGTGGAGGAGACTGATGCGGATGAGCTAGGCATATCATTTATGGATCGTATGCACCGTCAGAAGTCCGTTCGAAAGGGCGTGTAATGTTTTGGATTTTGGGCCTGAAGTTCCTACTGGTGGGTCAACTTAAATAGGGCATAACTTTCAAACCGTAAGTCAGTTTGAGTATTATAATACCTTTTCGGAAAGGGTTTCGAGTCTACTACAATAAGGAGAACGCTAAAGCAGTTCCCTGTTTTTGTTTAGGGCCTAAAAAGCCCGTTACAGTTTTCTGTCGCGAGTTTTAGTTTTTATCGCTTTTGTATTTGGGCCCGTTTGGACTGTTTTTGGGCTTTCTTTATTTTTATTTAATTTTCATTATTTCCTGAGACTATTTAAAGGTTGCAAACCCTAAATTTGAGGTTAATCAATCATTCGAATAATTTTATCAAATTTATCTTCTCTGAGTTTTCTCTGAGTTTATTGTGTGTTTCTACAAGAATTCAGGGGTTTAAGACCTGATGACTTGCCACTGATTTATGGTATCTGTCATTTTATTGATTTTATTCCTGAAGTGAGTTTGTCTAACTTTTCTCACTTTCGAATAAATCTGAAAGAGCATGAGTTCTTGATAGGAAAGGTCAAACAGAAGCTTGAAGCAACAACATTTAGTGTGGCGGTCATTCAAACTCAGGGACGAGTTTGATTCAAGTTGAGGAGAATGACGTGGGGGACAAGAAGAAATTAATTGGAATTTTGAGCTTGCTGAATTGGTTGGATTTTATAATTACATTTTGGACTCTATTTTATTATTGGGCTTTAGTATTTTATTTTATTTAGTACTTTAATTAGTTTTGACAGGGTATTTAAGGTTTAGAAAATCCTAGTTTATGTAGAATCAATTATTTTCTCAAGTTTATCTCAGTTTATTTTCCTGGTATGGAATTTTTATCAACTTTCATCCAAGTGGATTCTTGGTGAGTTTGATTTCACGCTACACGCTGCGTCAATTGAGCAGATAATTAATATTTGGCCTTTAATTACTTAACCCAAAAGGTTTGTCCCGAATTTGAACAATTTTGCAAACGTTAGACCTAAGAGTGAGCATTTAGCCATAGAATTATGCCAAACTTTCTCTCTCTTTTAAACGGCCCTTTACCATAAAAAGGGGACATGCAATACCCAAATTCATGACCCTCATCTTTATGTAGCGAAACCTTCAATTAATTTAAGAAATAAACTTAAGATTTGGAAGAAGTTTCAAGGGATTTCCAAACTTTTCAACTTTTCTTCAAAAGGAGAAGGATTAAAATACCTGACAGGTCCTTGTACTTACAAGAAAAGTCAATTTGGTCCCTATACTTAAACAACGATCAATTTAGTCCCCTTACTTACAGGTTTCTTTCTTGTACCAATCATGACACAAGGCAACATTGACTAAATTTCGCAAGCAGAGGGACTCAATTGATCCAAACCTGTAAGTACCGGAACTAAATTGATCGCTTTTTTAGTGGATGGACCAAATTGACCTTTTCTTATAAGTATAGGGACCTGCCGAGTATTTTAACCAAAGGAAATATGACTTTGTGTATCAGCCTTGCAAATTTGACCAGTTCATGTGGTCAAATAGCGGCTATGGAAGAGCCGTTACTAAAACCAGAAACGGGAAGAAGCTTGTATCATGAGGATTTGGACACTCTGGAGTCAAGTCAAATAAATTGCACCTCAAATATCTATGTAAGCAACATTCAAGAGGAGTCAGGCATGGAGCCACCCATAATTTATAAGTAAAAGATTTAAAGAATGCTAATGTCTACTGTTAGTTGCTAAAAAAGCCTCAAAAATGGTGAAACAGATCTTCCCAATCCCAAGCTTTTTACATGTGTATATAAGACTTCAATGTATAAAATCATCCATCCATGTAAAA
>AWWV01012633.1:0-92118 GCA_001974805.1 Corchorus capsularis
TTATGAAACAAATTATATGATTTTGATTCATTTATATTTAAATGACCATTAATTATTTGTAGTAATATTAAATTATTTATCAATTTAACTATATATAGAATAACTTAATGTTTTTGAATAATTCAAATTAATCAATTAGTCTAACTATATTTATTAAGAGTTTAACTAAAAGCATGGTGACACCTAAATCTTTGCCTTAATTACTAGGTATATGTCCCTTGAAGTTTATGTTATCACATTTAAACCGTGTGTGGATTCGTGCAACCTTATTTTAATGTATGAACTTTTTTCCATAGTAAACTTTAATTATTTATATATAAAAAATTTTAAGAAGGTTTTTTTCCTCACATAAGAGGTAGTGAAAGGAAAAGTCTTGAACTCGATTTTTCATTCGAGTAAATTAATTCTAACTTTTAATTATCTCATCTAAGATGAAAACTTATGAAATTTATTGAAAATTTTCGATTTTGATATAAAAACACTTTTATAGGATATAAAAATATCGTATTGTATTTGTATAAATGTCCATTTTATATCAAAACCAAATTTCATTTTAATATAGTATAGAATATTCGCCCCCACAAATCAAAATTTCTGGCTCCGTCCCTGGATCTAGTGTTTCTGAATTGAGTGATGCTACATAACTCGAATTATCGACACGAAAATACCTTACTTATAAGTACTTTTGACGTTCTTTTTTTTGTTTTTTTTTTGAAGAAAGTGTAATTCTCATTCATGAAAATGAAATTACATAGTTCATAACATAAATTACAATAGATTGAATTTCATCATCAAGGTCTTGATCTGGATTTGGCATCGTGATCTGAATCCTTTGAATTGGAGTTTCGAACCTTTCCCATGAGTCTCTAGCACGCGCGACACCTCTTCATTTTCGCTTCTGTGAGCTTTCACCAACGACAGAAAGATGAGTGATCCGAAAACCTCCCTGATTGATCTGAAAACCACAAAGAAAATCCATCTCAATATGATGGTGAAATCCCCAATCTATTGTAAACTCAAAAGACATCAAACAAACTGAATAAACTGACTCAACAAACTGAACAAACTCAAACATCCAAGATCTAAAGATCTGGAGACTCAAACATCCAAGATCTAAAGATCTGGAGACTGATAACCCAAACAGATCAACAGATCTGTGGGACTTTATTCTAAAACTAAAGAAAAAAAACAAGATACGAAATAAAAAAAACCAAACCCCTCCTCCCCCTTGACAGTAATAGCCAAGGAGGAGGAGCGAAAAAAGAATAAATCAAGAAAAACTAGAGAATGGAGAAAGAGGGAGACGGCTAGGGTTTTTTTTAATGGTAATGCTAACACTACTTTTGACGTTCTTGATACATGTGCTTGAGTTTTAAATTTTTAATTATCAATTTCAATAAGAGTGATGCTGCATAACCTGAATTATTGACCCGAGATACTTATAAATACCTTTGACGTTATTGATATACGTGCTTGGGTTTTAATTATCAATTTCAATAATTAGCTTTTTACTTTTATTGGTTAGATTATTAGTAATATCGTTTCATAATAACAATTTTAAAAAGGTTAAATATTAGATTAACAATATCTTTTTATAATAAACAAAAAAGTTAAATTATTAAAAAGAATATTGATTAAAAATTTATTTTACTATAATACCAAGGGTATTTATGAAATTTCCCAATTAAAATTTTTGAGTTCGTGATTTTATATAGTAGTAAGATAATATGATAAGATAAAATTTTTGAGTTCGTGATTTTACATAGTAAGATAAGATATAACTATATTTTCCTAGTAAATATTGAAAGTTGGAAGCTTCAGTGAATTATGTATCTTAGTCAAGCTATTTATAATGCATGGTATGGTTGAATTAGAGCCTTGCTCTTTTGCTTTCAGGTAATATAGAAAATCACTCTCAATTTGTTGCAGGGCTTCCTCAATCATGTTTATTTATGAAATTGGCCTAGTTATATATACTTTGGTGAAATCATGTTAATTTGGTCGAGACTAGGTGTTAATTTGTGGAATCATTTTGACTCCACTTTCTGTTGGTTTTAATGTCTTTTTTATTCTTGAATTTGTTGTATTTTACTGATTCTTGATTACTAGGATTTTTAGTGTTCAATCTCATGCTGCAGATGTTCAAAGTATTAGTTCCTACAATTTCAGTTTTTGAGTTGATGATTTTTTTCTTTTTAGGAGTTGGATGCAGTTGGTTCATCTTTCCCACATACAGTCACATCCACCCCATTAAGGTTTCTGCTGCTACAATTGCATAATAAAGAAGATTTCCTACTTAGGATTCTCCTCAACTCCCCACCCCTTGCCCTCTTGAATACATTCTCAAACAAGAAATCTTAATTCTTTCTTCTCTGCTGCTGCAGGCTTGCTCCTGAGTCCCTTAATGATCTTGAACAATTTGTCATGAGCTTTTATGCTGGCCTTCCTTGTACTGCCATTATTATTTGTATAAGTTTTGCTTGGACGCACTTATACTAGTTTATTGCAAGAGTTGCTACTATATCCTTCCGGTGTTCATGCATGGATGCTGTTGTCACGGTTGAATTTTAAGAACCAACCTGTTGTTTTGCTTTTACCTCTGGATACAGTTTTACAAGGTATTTTCTTCAATAAAAATTTGTATTATTGAAACTTTACAACTTATTCATGCACATAACTACTAGAAGGATACTAAAATAATTTTCAAAAACTTACCAGGAGTCTCAGATGATGATTGATGATGCTCCTCATAATGATAATGCAAGAGCTTGGCGGGAGTTGCTTCAGCGCATGAATTCAGGTAGAAAGTGGCGCTGTCCGTGGGATTCCACTGTGGTTTGATGATGTAGCTCCAGCATTTAGAGTGATATTGAAAGAGAACTTCACAACCTCTTCTATGTTTACTATGGCAAACATAGAAATAAGTCTTTGAGGCAGGCAATTCGTTACAAGATTGATTTCCAACTTGGTAATCTGCTGACGTAGGTAATCTCTCTCATAATATAGTTGTGCACGGTTCACCCCTTTTTTTTTGGCTTAATTAATGTGATTTATTATTGGATACCATTGTCCAGCATGTTCCCCAGAAGACTTCATTCCTATGTTCATCAACTTCTTTTCCTTTTGTACACATCAATCAAGTAGTTAAATTTAATATGAAATTTGCTGCATTTGATGTGGAAATATAGGCGTGATGTATGAAATATTATGTGCTTTACTTGTGATCCAGGGACTTGGAAGATTCATGGCCGGGTTGCTGGAGGATTGTGCTTCTTGGGGACCGCTTGGACTGAAAAACTTGAACACAGTGCTTAAGAAGCTGGTACAGAATTTGAAATCTAAATGCAAAATGGAGGTAAATGAGAGTTTCCTTAAACTTGTTGTTGGAGGTGCAATGATCGACATGGAAGAAGCATGTCTTCAACTGCAATGTTTAAAGAAAGGGTGCTTCATTGGCTTGCTTAACCATCATGGGGAAGAAAATTGCATTTGCTGGGCTAATGGCATTGATCATAAGGTGGCTTCTCAACTAATACATGAAGCAGTGAATGAATTCATCTAAAATTAATTATAGATTAGCCCCCCAAAATTCAAAATAAAAGTTTATATAGGTGTTTTTAAAATTATTTTATATATTAAGTGGGATTTGAAAAAAAAAAAGTTTCCACCAATAACAAATTTAAATTTTATTACATATATTTATTCTAATTTAGCTACATGTAATATCATTTTATATCCCTCCCAAATTTGACTCTCAGGTAATATATATACTATATATATATATATATATATAAAAGTACGAGTTTTGTAAAACTTTTGAATCGACTGTTATACCCTTATTTTTCTAACATATTTCTAAAACTACCATTATACAATTAATATTTTAATTTTCTTATAATTTTCTTAACACATCTTATTTGATTAAATGACCTAGCAACATAGTATTACATAAATTTGGATTCAACGTACTATTACATAAATTTGGATTTGATTAAATTTAATTTTCTTAACATACCTTATTTGATTAAATTACCTTTCTAGATGAAATTCTATATTAGCTAAACTTCTAACACTAACACTAGCAAAATTATAATTATTATTAAACAAGTCCTATTAGCCCGCGCTGGCGCTACGGGCATTCTTTATTTTAGAGTGGTGCTTGATTAACTACTGATTGAATAAGGATATTAATATAATCAATTATATAAGGTCCACGGACATTCTTTGTTCTAGAGTGGTGCTTGATTAATTGATTGATATATATATATAAGGTTGCAGTAAAAATGCAATTTAAATGGATTAGCTTTAATGTTTTCTCTTGCTATTGGCATAAATCTTTGTAAGTTAACTGTTTAGACATGCAAAATTAAGAAGGTCAAAAAACATGCTTTTATTTGTAAGTAATAGGAAGTGCAAAGAGGTAATAGAATATGTTGTTAATTGGATAATAATAGACGCATTGAAGAAAAAGTACTGGTTTAATTCAGAATGGGAAAAACATTGAACGGTCCATGGTGAAGTGATGGGGAAGGAGAAGAAAGAGGAAAGAGATGTGAATGTGAAAACAGAGGGGAGTAATGAAATGTTTGATTTTTGGCAAACCTAAAGATTAATCAGCACCGAGGAGTTGAAAAGAAGCAACAGCTGAGTTGGTTAAAGGGAAAAAAGATAACTTGGGGAGAAACATTAATTAAAAGCAATTAAGAAAGGAAATGAGTAATTACAAAAAAGGGTAGCAGGAAAAGGAAGGGGGAAAACTCACAGAGGGGCTTTTTAGTTATCCGAATAATGAGAAAAGACCCAAAAAAAGCCAAAAGGTGGCACCACATTAATCCTCAATTTGGCCTTTTAGTAATTTCCCTGGGTATTAAAAATAATATATAGTATATATTTGTTAAAGTTCTACTTTGTATCATTTTTGTTATTAGTATATAAGTCGTTATTCACTTACATGAAACCTAAAACTTTGTGAGTTATTTCTCTCTCTCCTCCTCTAGCTTTTTCTCCTTAATATTCTAAAATCTACTTTTGATGAAATTTGATTTGGTTTACACGCAAAGCTCTCTTTTTTTAAGGGTGTTGCTATTTACCACCCCCCTTTGACACTTTTGCCCTTTGCTTCATTTTCTAACAATTCAAATCCTCAGAAATCCTCTGAAATCTTCAAGCTATCACGAACGTAGAATAGCCCAAGAACTCCGGAAATGGACGATAACGTGCCGTATTTTGATGACGAGGTAAGAAAAATGCAATTTTCGGGGATATTTGGGGCTGATATGATGGTGTCGGCCTTGTGAGGACAGCTCGCCATGCCGTCCCTTCAGGACGGCTCTGCGTCAAGATTTATTTTTCTTAAAAATAATAATAAAAATTAATTTTTTATGTTAAGTATTATTTGTTTGGGTCAATATTAGTATTGTTATTTATTATGTATTGTTAGTATTAAGCGAAAATATTTTTTTTGTAAGTAATATTTGGTAATTAAATTTTGCAGGTTGAATTGGAAGATTTTGGTGGTGACGGTGTTGATTACAGTTCATTCTTCATCACTGACCAAATATTATAAAGGATGAGACCGAGGGGAGCTACCGTTGGGTCATGGACAGGTTGAGGTAGTTGATTGGCCCTGATGATCATCTGACGGCTATTGTGACTGATCAAAGAGCTGTATTTGAGTAGTGTTTACTAAAGTTTTATTTCCTATTTGAATTTACTATACTATATGTAATTAAGTTTGGAGGATAGTTTTCATTATCTATTTTGGGGAAATCACTGTTAATTTCCATTTAGCGAAAAATGGGGTAACATTATTGTACATTTGTCAATGGAGCATTAGACTCAAATCGAAAAAAAAGCACCTCAGAAAGGAGGAATTTGATTTTGACCTACCCTTTGTTGACGATTCCTTTTATGGTATTGTCATAAACGGTTGTAGTTTGTGTGGCGGTGTTAGTACTACTATTTCTGGCCATTTAGATTCAGACCTATTCTTGATAGGTCTAAATCTAAATCCAGAAATAGTACTACCAACACCGCCAAAGAAAGTAGAACTGTTTATGACAATACCATAAAAGAATCGTCAACAAGAGAACGTCAAATTCAACTTCCTCCTTTCCGAGGTGCGTTTTTGTTCGATTTGAGTCTAATGCATCCATTGAAAAATGTACAATAATGTTACTCCAATTTACAAATACAAATGTTATAAATGTTATCTATGATAGAAGAAATAAAAATACAAATCAATCGGCCAAATGCCAATCCTCCAAGAACTGCTCCAAAGCCATATGATGCTCCGCCGCCAACTATGCATCTGTAGACCCAAGGTCACTGATCGTGTCCCTCCAACTGTGTAATACGCGATTGACCCACTACAAAGTAACAAACAAAACATTATAAGAAAAAAGAAATTTTGTTCAATTTGCTTAATCCTAAACAAGTTATAAGCAACTTACATATTCACTGTTGGAGCAAAGAGACATCGCTGCAGATGGCTCACCGTCGCTCAGCAGACGAGGATCCGAATGCGCAACATACCAGTCCATGTAATCCAGGACACGTGATGCAGGTTCGTCTTAAGATTTGTCGTACTGCTGGACGGGAAGCATATAATGGAGCGGGAAGCCGTCCCACTGAGCCTTGGCAAAGGTGTGAGGCCACTCGACCTTGTACAACTTTGATGACCAGGACCGTACTACCTTAGTCGGAATCAGTATAGGGGGAGGGATGACCTGCACATACCCGAGCTGTCGTAGCACTCGTGATAGGATGTTTGGCTCAATCACATCCCAATACTGAACAAACCCGGTATAGGTAGTCCTGGGCACAAGAGCACCCGGAGTCCTCCCGTAGGGCAACCACGTCACCTGCATACATATAGAAAAACAAACATAGAAATTAGTAAATAAAATTACCTTATATATTGACCTATATAATTATTCTAAATAAAAAATATAAAATACATCGGATGCGGTCATCTGGTCAAGACGGCTACGTAATGACTTTAGCCGATCCTCCGATCTGTCCACCGGTCGGACAGTCCACATGCGGGCTCGGGGCAAGCGGGGATCAAAACGACCTCTAGCGGGGTGGAAGCATGGAAAGTACTCATATATCCATGCCTGCAGTAGGGTCGTGCAACCAGAAAGACCCTGACAATCTCCTCTACTCGCCACCCCTAACTGACGATAGAGATAAGCTAATGTAGCAACTCCCCATGAATATTTGGGGACACTCGCCATCCCATTAGTAATCAACTCGTGCAGGCAAGACGGTCTAATCCGATTTCCACTCTTGTCGACAAACAAGGTGGCACTTAACATCGTCCAAACCCATGCTATCGCCTGTGTCTCAACCTCCCGATTGTTCCCGCACAAATGGAAGACCGAATCAGTCAAAACTCTCCCATGATCCCAATGCTGACTATTCAAGACCGCCTCATCAACGTTCAACTGCTGCATACAGGCTAACTACAAAGCCTCAAAGTCTGGATCGGCAGTAATCAAATGTCCCTCCACGGGCACACCCAGAATATGATGAACATCATACAACATGATGGTCATCTCACAGAACGACATGTGAAATGAGTTTGTATCGGGCTGCCACCACTCCACAAACACAGAGATCAGTGGAGGATCAATCGATTCGAACATGGTCAAAGGGAGGTGTTGTAACCTAGTCTGGTCAATCATCGCCCGCGCCTCCCCTAGTAAAACCTCGTACCAGCGTCTCAACTTGTGGCAAACAGTTGCTATGTTCTGGCACTTCAGGACGCCTCTCATCTGGCCCTCATACATACGCGAGGCTACGTGCCCAAGAAAACTGGGAATCACGCTACCAGCTATAGGGCCATCAGGCACTGACTCACTAACCACCCAGCTATCATCAGTGATGCGGGATCGTCTCGATCGTTTTGTACTCCCTAAAATTAATAAATTAATTCATAACTAAATTAATTTACTAATCTAATAATATAAAATTAATAACTAAATTTGTAACAAATCAAAATATTTATGTACCTGATGTCGATCTAGTACTAGCAAAGCGGCCTCCTAAACCCCTCGTAAGAGGGAGATCAATACAGGGGTGGGGCTCAGACTGCGAATCAGAAGAAGTCCAGTCCTCGGCCCCATCAAAATAACCCTGCTGAGCACGCTCCAACTCATCAAGACGAATCTGCTCCCTCACAACAGCTCTATCCCTCAGAATTTGAACCTCTCTCTGAAGCTCTCTCTTCCTCTGAAACTGAGCCTCTCTCTCCCTACGGGTAGAGGCATTAACACCGCGACTCTTAGTGTGTCACGGTCCAGAGCTAGTCCCCTCCTCCTCTCCTCTACAACAATTAACACCTATAATTAATTAGCAGTAATTAATCGTAAATAAACTAATTAAAACTAATAAAATAATTAACCCTAATAAACTATTTAACAATAATTAATCTTAATTAAATTTCAAAATTCAAAATTTAGATTAATTAACAGTAATTAATCATAAATTAACTAATTAAAACTAATAAGCTAATTAACAATAATTAATCAAAATTTAAATTAAGAATTTCATAATTTAAATTAATAATAATTAATATTTAATTAATTAAATTAATTAAAAAAAGGCCTTGTCGCCCCACTAGGGCGGCACCGTCGTGGCCTTGCTGCCCCCCTGGGGTGGCAAAACCATTTTCAACACCTATTTCTCTAGATCTAGATCTGCAAAACATTAATTTTCCTAAAACTTACCAGTGTAAATCTCATAGGTCCTTTGCCTGTGCAATGATTCAAATCCGACATAATTTTTGGTGTTTTAGTTTGAATGGTTTAGAGGATTTTAAGTTAGAGAGTTTGAAGAAAATGAAGTAAATATTTAAATTTGAAGGTTGTTTGAAGTAAAGATTTTAGTTTGAAGGTTGTTTGAAGGTTTTAAAGGATTTGAAGTTAGAAAGTAGAAAAATATGAACAAAGGGCAAAAGTGTAAAAATGGGGGTGGTAAGTAGCAAAAAGGGGGCGGTGTTTAGCAATTTAGTTTTTTAATTGCTACAGTGCTCAAAAAATTTTGGTCTATGAAAATTGGATGGTTGCAATGTGGGTTTTGATATTTTTGTTGCTTTTTCATTTAATTTCATTTTTTTATCCGACAGATTTCCTTTGTGATTATGGGCATAGCTTAATTTTATCTCTATCGGCATCATCATCATATTTTAGTTATTCTGTTTTTATTGTATTAATTGATATGATTGTCTCATCTCATGCTAATTGGAGTACTAAATATAATAATTACTATTATTATTATCAATATATATTCCAACAATATAATTTGTTAATTATATCGTGTCATCTCATACTAGTTAGATTACTAAATATAACAATTACTATTACTATTATTATCACGATGGGTCACGTGCAATACACGTGCAACGCACGTGAAAGTGAGTACTAGTTATAAATAAGTATTTAAAGAAACTTTCCTTTTTCTCAAGAGAAAAAGAAAAAAAAAACTCTTAAAGTCGAAACTTTATCAAAATCCAATTTTTATCTTGTTTTCTTCATCTCTAGCTACTGTTTTAATAATTTAACTCCTTTGTAATTGTATTACAATTTTGTTTGTAAATTGTAATGATTATGATATTTTAATTCAAAATTAGGGTTCTAAATTTTAATTTATGTGAAAATCGAAAGTAATCATGAACCATGATAGTCTCTTTTCTTCTACTTTAATCTTACTTTATTAATTTTTTAATCCAATCCTTTAATACTTTGTGTTAGTCTATAGCAACTTCAGAAAGAACTTTTTCAGCTATTAGTATCATCAATGTTTTAGTGGTTTATATATTGAAACAGAAATTACTTAGAAATTTGATGTAGAAAAGATTATTGATGAATTTTTATTTTTCTTGGGTATATAAAGACAGCATAGAACTTATTTTGCTTCAATAATATGTTTGTACTTTAATTGCAATTGCATTTTCTCTCATCCTGGATTCATTACATGATTTTTGTATGATGGTTCCTTTTTTTCTCCCTTGGAAAAGTCCAATTATTTTTTCATCTTTTTTCCATTATGATAAATAACTAATTAAGGAATATGTGCAAATGCTTCCTTGGGAAAGTATACCAATTCTAAGACAGCAAGAGGTTTATCGAATGCCTTCTGTTGTCAGCATCTGCATGGCACTAGAAAGATGGTGGTATTGTACTCAAGAGCATGTTGGTAGGAATCCTGTTGTTTTCCCTATGATAGATCCCTCAAATGCATTTTATTTGTTAAATCCCAGCGGTAATCTCAACAGCTTGCAAGATAGACTTGAGAATCAATTTAGGGAAAAAAAAACTTTGAGGTAATTTTGCTGTTTACTTTTCTGATCATAAGCAAATACCCAAGCGGCAATCTGCTGCGGCGACACCGTCTCTATCATTTGTACATCTCTCTATTATTTATACACATGACAATTTCCACGCTCACAAATTTAAAGATTAATAGAAAAATATTACCCGAACCGAATTATTATTAACCGAATGGATCGAAAACTATTTTTGACAAACATTAACTGAACCGAAGTATCCAATTCCGAACGTTAACTGAAACGGAATATTTTGGTTAACCAATTGGAATATATTTTAACATACATTTAAAATTTATTAACCGAATGAACTGAATAGTATTCTTCATAAACCATTAACCGAATTGAAATTTCCTATTTTGAACATTAACCGAACCGAAATATATCGGTCAACCGGTCGAATTATATTTTAACTTAAACTTAAAATTTATTAACCAAATCAGTATTAACCGATGAACCGAATACTATGTTTGAAAAATATTAACCGAACCGAAGTTTCCAAACATTAACCGAACCAAAGTATTTCGGTTAATTCGGTTAACCGACGAATAATATTTTAACTTAAATTTATTTTACAATAATAATCCATACTTTAAACATCTTAATTTATTTAAATATATACTACATATTATTTGAATAAACATATGGAAATTACTAAAAGATCCCTACCCCGAATTAATGATGAGCGAGAGAACTAATTTTTTTCGTCTTTTCACACTTGACCAATTACTTAAATGCCCTAACTTTTGATTCTTGAGGTGATTAAATAACTAGACTTTTTGGTCATTCTCAATTGACTTTAATAGAGTAGTGGAATTACTAAAAGATCCCTACTCCAGATTAATGATGAGCTGGGTGGAATTACTAAAAGATCCCTATCCCGGATTAATGATGAGCTGGAGAAGTAATCTTTTTCGTCTTTACCTACTTGGCTGATTACTTAAATGTCATAACTTGTTATTCTCAATTGACAAATATAAAATTTTTGGTCATTTCTCAATTGACAAATGACTCAAAAAGTTCCATGTCAATTTCACTATATAAACAACTTATATAAACAATGTTGTCTATTTATTTTTAAACAACTTATCCACTATATCTCTAAATATTTCCAATTTTATTAAGGCTGAAATCCTCTTCAAAATTTCATATTTGAATATATATTTAAAGTTAAAATACTTGAGCATATAAAAAGGGATTAAACAAAACCTTTAATTTAAATCACTTACCATTAAGACGTTAAAATATGTACCAAAGAAAATTAAGGCATTAAAATGACTAGAAAAAGAAAGGGCCTCTTTGGGTTTAGCCTTAAAAGGGTGAAATTCACTTCAAAATTCCATAATTCCATATTTCCTTATTTCCTTATTTCCTTTATATTTAAAATTTATAGTCTGGACTATATAAAAACGGGGAAAAACTTTTAATATATATCACTCACCATTAAGGCGTTACATTCTCCTCATCATGATTAGCCCGTATAATGATTGAAAACGGCCTATTTGGGTTTACCCTTAAATGCGGTTCTCCTTCTTCCATTTGCGTTTCTTCCATTTGAAGATCGGTTCGGTTTAGGCCTCTCTAATCACTTCTCTCAACTAATCAATCTCAAGGTTTGCTTCTCTGGCTTCCTCTGTTTTTCTTCTTGGTTATTTGCATCCTAGAATCAAAGGTGTAGTCCCGTGTTTTTTCATTCAGGTAATGATTGAATTGATTTATCCCCTTTGTCCTCTTCCCTCTTCACACAAAGTGATATCTAGATTGATTAATTGTCTAATCATCTCTGTGTGTTTGTTGTCTTTCTTTATATTCACTATACATATAATTTTTTTGGAATATAATTGTTCTGATGATTGGAGGTCTTTTAGAAGTTAATTTTGGGTATTTTAGAATTTTACCAGTGTTTTTTTATGTTCCCTATTTGTAAAGAATAATTGTTTCGAGGTTTTGGTACAGAATTTACAAAGGTATATATTCAATTCAAGCTTGGTTGCAATAGTTTTTGAGATTTATAATTTGATTGATAGATCACCGGAAGTATCAAAAATGAGATTTAATGATCGCTGATATAAATTCACAGACATATTTTACAATCTTCGGTATTATATAAATTGAGTGCTCAACTAAATACGAGTAGGTCAGGATGAATGACTGTGTATTCAGGCCATGGAAGAATATATTTTTGCATTATAAGGTTATCCTAGGAATACCATGGAAGAGTTCCTCATATTGAGTTTTAAATTTAAGCAGAATTCTGTGTCAAAATCCACAATGGATGATCTTCGCCGATATATTGTTTCTAACCACTGCGATCGTGAGGATGCGAGGCTTACCTATCTGAGGCAAAATCAGATATCTCACAGTATAGAAATGCAGGCTGTTGTCAATTTTTTTAAAGACCACAAACTGAATTATATATATCATGCTTCCTATATTCTAATTTGAGCTTGACTTTGTTCAAAAATTCATAGATTTGGCTAAAAGAGCTGCGTACTATTGGAAATGGTGAACGTTAAGGCAGTGCATGTATTAATCTTTCTCCGTAGAGACCAAGGTCTATTGGTCAGATTCAGCATGGCCCAAACATTGAAGATTGTGATTAGAAGCCGAAAAGTCTTTGTGCTCATCTGAACTTAAAAATTATGTTCTACAGATCATGTTTGACTCATATATGTTTGAAACAATGGAATCTTACTTTTTAAGTATCATATGATCAAGAAATTCTTATATATTTATGGAGAAAATCTTTTAATATATGCATGGTGCTGAATCACTATTCTAACAAAAGAACACCCGTAGCGCCAGCACGGGCCAATCAACTTGTAACCAATTATTTAAATATTCAACCTCACTAAATAATTATAAATAAAAAATTTTGATATTTAAGGACATTAAGTTTCATATTTTAGTATTTTTCTAAATGAAGATGTATAAAAAATTATAAAAAAAATATTAAATTTTATACATTTCGGGTAATTATTCGGTTATTTCGGTCAACCAATTTTTCGAACCGAATTAACTAAAATCCGAAATTCTACGGTTGGGTAATTCGGTTTAAGCCTAATAATGCACACCCCTGCAAATCATCTCTATAGGGTATTAATGAGTTAAATTAATAAAAGAAAAGAATAAAAAATGAAATTAAAGGACCAAACTGTATAAAATAAAAGTTTGAGGAGGAAAGTGCATTAAAGTTAAATGTTCAAGGCCCTTAACGTAAAATAAATTAAGTTGAAGGGCTTATAAAAAATATCGGAAGGACCTAAAAGCATAAATTTGAAAAGTTTGAGGGTTATTGCATAAATAACCCTTTTTAGGTGGCATTGGGGGAACAAGTGTCACCCCCAATTAAAAAACGTGTAACCCCTTGTGAAAGGGGGTTATCATATTTAGAATAATTGAAGGTCAGAATTTATCACACGATAATAGAAAAACCATTTTCTTCCCAAATATCCACTCTACAAACATGTACATATGTTTACTTTTTCACTCATTTAAACCATTTTCTTGAAATAAATGGGTTTGAGTTCAGTAAATGATTTCTTTCTTAATGAACCATATATGGGGGGGCAGGAACTATACCAACAGCTGAAGAACTGATTACTATCTTAAAAACCCATGACCTTTTCTTATATTTTGGCCATGGAAGTGGTATGGTTGTCAATCTTACTATCTCTTCTAAATTCTTTGTTGCTCATCCAGTGCAATTTTTTGTTCTAATATTCCTGGCATTAATTATGTATATATTGGTGTACTTATGGTGGTTTCAAGGGAGCAGTATGTTTCTTTTCAGGGGAGCAGTATGTTTCTAGACATGAGATACAGGCACTGGAGAATTGTGCCGCTACCTTGCTAATGGGTTGCTGCAGCGGTTCATTGTGGCTATAGGGTTGTATATTCCTAAGGGTATTTCACTATCCTATCTACAGGCCGGTTCTCCTGTTATAATTGCCAACTTGTGGGAAGTGACAGACGTGGATATTGGCGAGTTTGGGATGGCTGTTGTTGATGCTCTGTTGAGTGAAAGAGCGAAAATGGTCAAAAAAATCTTAGGCCAAGAAAATAAAAAGGCGCAAACAAAATTCCAAGAAGAAAGTGATAGCCGTGGATATTGGCGAGTTTGGGATGGCTGTTGTTGATGCTTTGTCGAGTGAAAGAGCAAAAATGGTCAAAGAATCTGAGGCCATGAAAATAAAGGGGCGCAAACGAAATTCCAAGAAGTGACAGACGTGGATATTTGCCAACTTGTGGGAAGTGATAGACGTGGATATTGGCGAGTTTGGGATCGCTGTTTTTGATGTTTTATCGAGTGAAAGAGCGAAAATGGTCAAAAAATTTGAGGCCATGAAAATAAAGGGGTGCAAACAAAATTCCAAGAAGAAAGTTGCAAGTAGTGACCACAAACCAACATTAGGATCATTTGTGTGGCCTGCTCGCAATAGCTGTGAACTCCGTGATACCAGCTAAAGTGCAGAAAGTAGATTAACAGCAGTATAGGGAAGAGAAAGCGAGAGAGAGACAAAGAGAGTGAGAGAGATTTAGAGAAGAGGAAGAGGAATTTAGGTTTTCTAATTTGTATTTAAAACTTAGATTGGAAAAATGACAAAGTCCAGTAAATAACGTCATTGCTGCTAACGTCAGCAATACCTCATAAAGATGGAAAAATAAATATAAGGTTAAAGATAATAACAGATAATAAAAACTGGAAATACATGTATAGAAATGGGCTACTTAAATTTGGGCCTTAGTATTGGACGTGTATCAGTCCATTTCTTGAATGGAGCTTCGTCGGTATGTTATGGTGTCCCTACTGGTATATGGATAAGGAAAGATTTGTAGATTAGTAGATTTTAAATATTTGTGTTCATTTTTAAAGAGAAAATATGAAGTAAAAGAACAATGATTGGAGTATACTTTCTACTGAATAGTCATATTGCAAATTGTCTTAGAATTAATTAAATTTTCATATTAGACAATATTCAAAAAAAATTAATTAATTTCTTTCATGTTTGCTTAAAGATAGTTGTGTGCATTATATTGCTTGAAAGAAAATACACATGAAACACCATTGGTTGTAAACTAAAGTCTACAACACTGTTCCATTTTGTAGTTATTCATTTCTTTACTCTCTAAAGTGCTTCTTCAAGAATATAGCTTTGAATTTTGCATTCATTCTTCTATCCTTCATTCGCTAAAGCACTTCTTGCAACAAATATTAATAAGAAAAATGTCCTTTCTTCCTCTTTAAGGATAGAGAAGAAATAGAAAATTTAAATAAGAACCAATTAAAAGCAGGGTAAGGGACAAGGAGTTATATGATGAAAAGACAGAAATTTCAAAATCCATTTGATTATCATTCTGAGTTTTACAAGACTAAATAAAGTGGCTATAGTAAACGGATTTAGAGGTCATTTCTTCAATAATATTCATTGGCGCCAAAAGGCCAAACGGAAATGGAAAGTGAGACCTACAGACATTGCTTAGTTTGTTAAGTGAAGTCAGTTGATTATGAGTGTCAACATGGCAGCAGATTAAGTAGACTGGATATGATTATGAGCACTCAGGATTGGCTTAGGAAGCCTATTCCTTGTGTCAATCTTAGAGTCAGAGTTGCACTTGTGTACTTATATATACATAAACAAAACGATTCGATCGATATTCCATTACATTTATGTAGTCCAAATCTCTCAAGTTTTCAATCAAGCAGCCCGGGCTGCAAGGTTATTAGCTACTCTATTAGCCTCCAGATACACAAAATGTACACTGCAACTGTTGGATATTGCCGCGCCGCGATATGTAAGATAAGGTCGCAGGGAGATCCTGTTTCCTGCATAGCAATTGTATAGAGCATAAAGAGTCAAATTCCACAATGAGATTAGAGTTAGACACATTTGCAGAAGCAGGCAAGCAGCCAGTTTGATCCCATGTTTGATGGCCCGCAATTCAGCAACAGAATAGGGAAAGAAAAACAGAGTCTCATGGTCTAGGAAGCATGGACACGGACACGGGGACACGATACGACATGTTTTCTTACTCCTCTTCCCATACCCTAGTCTGTTGCTTTATCTTCTTTTCTTCTGTTTCCTATCTGTCTCCCATCAGCGGCATTCTCTTCCTCTTCTCTTCTCCTCCCCTGCAATTTTTTTTTCTTTTGTTTTTCCTTCCCTTCCCATATTGCTTCTCTTCCAAATGAAAGAATGGCCTTTCTCATATTATAAGCTTTCTTTCATCCTCAAATCAGAGCGACTCATGGCCAACCAATGGAAACTGACTGGAAAATGAGAAGAAAAAATGAAACAAATCTTATTTCAAAGTGTCCAGCCGTGTCCCTCCCGTGTCCAGGCCGTGTCCTTAGCTTAATTTTTTTTTTTTTGCCGTGTCTAAGGGTGTCGGACACGGTGTCCCGGCGTGTCGAACGCGTATCCGTGTCCGACACCGGAACGACACGGATACGGCGTCCCCCTAGCCGTGTCCGTGCTTCAGAGCTCATGGTCCTAGGTGGACCTGCTCTGCTATTCATTCCCATGGTTCAGAGATGATAAAATATTAAGTGACATTAAAAGTATAAAAGAACTAAGAAGAGGCTTAGATTGGAAGAAAGCATCATTTATGGATTTCCAGATTTGCCAAACAATGGTGCCAAAGTAACTATCATAAGGTATATGTGAGTGTTATGGTAATAAAACAAAGTTTTAGACTGTGAAATAGTTCAAGTTAAAAGGTTGTTGAGGAGACCATTTCCAGTGAAGGAGAATTCTAAGAGATTGATAAAAGGAACAGTAACAAAAAGTATGATCCATGGTTTCAGAATATTGTTGACAGTAATGGCAGAGATTACAAAGGTCAATATATCTAAACTGTAGTAAAGAAGCTGTAAGTAGAGCGCATTATGGGCAGAGAACCATAAACAAACTTTTACTATAGCCAAAGTTTTCAAATTGCAGATGTAAAACCAGGGCAAAATAGGGAGAATAACAGGGGACGAGGTTCTTATTAAAGACCAAAGAATGCTATCATCTGAGTCAACATGAGGATTAGGCACAGCTAGTATTTGTTCAGCAATCACAGTTGTGTATAATATCATGAACCCTAAGATAGATTTCTAAGAGCAAATGGGATAGTACCTCTAACATGATAGAATTATACTAAAAAACTGTCATTGAGCTTTTAATCAACTAATAATGCAGTGCACTATTGACCCCCCCCCCAAAAAAAAAAAAAACTGCAAAGCATCAATTCACTTCAAAATTCCAACTGCAAACACACTGTTCAAAAAAATTAAGTTTTATAGTGACAACCATAAATTAGGATATAAGAACAATTCGATTGATTTTTTTTTAACAAAGTGCAGTAAGTTGCAAAAAAAATTTAAAAGAAGTAACCTGTTATTGGTTGGAATCAATTTGGGTTGCTCCTTCGAACATGATGCAATGCCAGTCTATTGTATGAATTCTTCCAGTTCTTTCCATCATAATGTTGAATCTTAACATGGGAGAGCGTTCCAGGGTCTAAACATCTTAGTGTAACTGCAATGCCATCAGGGTTTGATCTTGGGGTATAGAATGAAGTTATTCCACAAACCTTACAATATGTGTGTTTTGCTGTGTGAGTTCGTCGGTAGTGATGTACTCTTTGGAAAAGAGGCTAAGCCGAGACTTATCATATGGATACTGCTTCTGCAAGAATTTAATATTGAGATCCGTATAAGAAAGGAGCAAAGAATGTCGTTGCTGATCATCGATCTCAGCCGAATACCTGGAGAGGAAGAACTTTTTTACTTAAAGGAAGCATTGTCTTATGAGGAGCTCTTTGCCGTATCTGAAGTTTCATGGTTCGCTGATATAGTGAATTTACTGGTTTTGTGAAACAATTCCGTGCAGATGCAAACAAAGCCATGCGAGACAGGATTGTCAGTAATTCCAAATATTATATTTGGGATGAGCCGTATCTTTGGAATATTTGCGCTGATCAGGTAGTGAGGCGCTGCATACCTGAAAGCGAATTCTGAAAACAACAATAAACCAAATATGAACTTAAAGTAGGAAACTTGTTGAATCTAAAGAACCCAATTATGTATTAACTAAGTTGTTTGAATTCATTGATTGAGGAGCCCTTCTAGCCTTCATAGCATTGCCTTTCTGATGAAAATGCATTATCTCACATTGTTTGTTTCTAGCGTGACAATGCGGTTTAAATAACAAAGGAGAGCACACGTTGTTCGCTGAGCTGGGTAACGCTAGCTTGTAATTCAAGTGGGAGCTTTGAGGTGACTGGACAATGACTCAACCCATTAGGTAGGGTGCGTGGGTGCGTATTTCTAGCCCGCCCGTTCTAAGTCGAGAGTTGAGCCATGTAGGTCGAGCGAAGGCTTGGGTGGGCACCGCGTGAGGCTGGTTTCACAGAGCAACGAAAACCTCCCGCTCTCGATAGTGGAAGGATAACGGGCCGGTGCTTCCCAGACCCGAATTACCTGATGGGCTGACATCAATTGGACTTCATCTTTTTAATTTTGTATATGCAATGCTTCTGTTAATTTCCTTACTCTTTTTTTTTTTTGCGATATAATTTCTTTACTCTTTTTATTGGTTTTTTTTTTTTGCACCATTACTGCTTTCATCTTTGTGAAAGTAAATACTATATAGGACAAAGCAACTCCCTTTCTAACACCTTTCTTTGCTTTTATTGGGTCTAAGTAAAGATATGACACCTCTAATTATCTTCTTGTTGCTATATATATGCAACCATTTCAACTATTAGTCCTTTGAATTCGCTTAAACTGTTCATGTTTTTGACAATCATGATTCAGTTTGTGTCTAACTCGATTCATACCGAATCATAAATAGAGGTTTTTGGTATGAGTTGACAATCAATATAGAAAATGATCCAATCCACTCTAAGTAATTAATTTCGTTCATTTATAAGAGAATCTTTTATTCTCAACTTTATTGATCTTTGTTTCTCATCTAAAAAAAAAGCTCATCTCAAGCAAATTGTTCCTCATATCTGTGTGAAGCGAACTTTGAGTGAGACTGTTTTGCAACTTCCATCAAAAATTTATTGATCAAGTTACTGTGTTAATGATAAGAGTTATTTTTATTGATTTCAATGCTAAAATATTAAAATTAAACAGAAAAAAAGGATGTTTTATAGTTAAAAGGCTTAAATACAAAAAAAAACCCTTATCTTTTTTATTTGGGACAAATAAATCCCTCATTTTTTTTTTCCAAAAAGATCTCTTTTCTTTCAAAAGTGTGCCAAGTTAGTTCCTTTTGGACAACCGTTAACTTTGCTGACATGAAGTTTCCACTTCGGCAAAAAGTCCATGTAGCCTTAAAAGCTGATGTAGAAATTCTACGTTAGCAAAGTTAATGTTGTTAGTCACGGCTGTTCAAATGGGACTAACTTGACACACTTTTGATAAGAAAGGAATTTTTTTGGAAAAAAAAATAAGGGATTTATTTGTCCCAAATGAAAAATGCAATGAATAAAAAACCGTGCCGGGAGGCATACCGGACAGGGATCCGGTATGCGGTTCAACCGATTGAACCGGTTTTGTACCGGTTGTTGAAACAATTTTTTAAAAAATTTTGTTTTGGTATAAAATAAATATAATTTATGATGAAATAGTCATTATATAATACTTTGTTGGAGTGGTTAAGTCTTTTTGACTTCATTCAAAGTATGTTGGGTTCAATTCTTACCATTTACAAATTTTTTTTATTTTTTTAAAAATGTATTAAAATTTTGACTATGTAAAAAACCGATCAAACCGGTCATAAAACCGTCAAACCGGTCGGTTGAACCACGGTTGAACCGGGTCAACGTCGGTACTTTGACTGGACGATTTTATACATGTGCCGTTACCAGATTGACCACCGATACCATTTACAAATATTTTTTTATTTTTTTAAAAATGTATTAAAATTTTGACTATGTAAAGAACCGATCAAACCGGTCATAAAACCGTCAAATCGGCCGGTTGAACCGGGTCAACGTCGGTACGTTGACTGGACGATTTTATCCATGTACCGTTACCAGATTGACCACCGATACCCGGTTAAACCGGTTCAACCGGCCGATACGGTACGGTTTTTTATTCCTTGGAAAAATGTAAGGGATTTTTTTTTTTTTTGTATTTAAGCCATAGTTAAAACTTAAAATCATATCATATTATTTATTCTCTTATAAGCTATACATTGTTTGATAATAATTTGGAAAGAAATTTTATTAAATGGCTTGTTCCAGTTTAAGCAGGTGTCACGTTCGAATCCTTGCGTACGCAGCAGTCTCCGTTGGTAGACTCACCCACCATAATCAGGTGCGCCACGCGGGTCAGATCCGGATAGAGTAAAGCTCTGGATATCGAATGGGGTAAAAAAAAGAAATTTTATTAAATGAAACAAATTATTGAAAAACAAATTTTTAAATAATTAAAAAAAATGTTTGAAGAATCTATTTTTTTTTTGGCAAACAAAAAAGGAGAATCTAATTTTAAATATTAGAATTATATAAAAAAGAAAAGAAATAAATAAACAAAAAAAATTGAATATATTGGATTTGCTATTGGGCCAAAGCCCAGCCCGGTGAAGTTCTTCAGACAAGATGAGAAGATCCCTTGCCTTAGGTTGGGTGCAATCCAACAAAATGTCATCAAAATCTTTGTCTGATCAAACGTGGCAATAACTTTAAGGCCACTCCTGAAGCTCAATAACACCCCACGACTATCCTTCACTTTACAACGAAGCGCAGGCGCCATTCTTTATTGTTCAACAGCAAAAACGAGAGTGCTCCAAATAAAAAGCAAAAAAGAAAGAAAAGGAAAAAAAAAAAAAATGGCTGTGCAGCAGTGCTTAGCTTTTTAGCTCTCTCTCATGACTTTCCTCTCTCTTTCTCTCTCTAGGGATTGAAGAGTAGTAGCATAGCAGCCACACATATCCCATTCTCCCCCAAATCAACCAAAAAAAAAAAAAACCCAAACCAAAAGAGGTGAAAAAATGGATTGATAATTCGAATCTCTATCGAATTAGGTCACTTAGTTGCTCCATTTCCCTTGGAATCAATCAGGTAATTTTCTCTCTCCATCGCTGTTCTTTTCTTTTGCTTTCGTTTTCATTCTTCTCTCCGGATCGGCACTCTCTTTCTCTCTTTCTTTCTTTTTCAAATCCTGAAAAAATCCCTCCATTTTTCTTCAAATTTGTTTCTTTTTTGTTTTTTAGCTTCTTACTTGCTTTTTCAACTACCCAATTTCGTATACTTCTGGGTGTGAGGTGAATTTTTTGAAAGTTTCACTGTTCTGATCGTGTTCGTTGCTTTTAGGGTTTGGTGATCTTTGTTGGTGTAGTGTTCACGATCACGATCTCTTTGTCGGCGTTATCTTTCTGTTAATTTGATGCTTGTAAAATCGCTGGTGAGAGCAGCTACTTTACTGTAAAATTGTTTAATTTTCTATTTTTGTAGGTGATGAGTTCTTTTTAGGCTTTTTAGGGTATCCAATAAGTTGGAATTCTCGAAGATTGTTTGGTCTTAACTTTTTATTTATTGCATTTTGTCTAGGGTTTTAATATTGGTTCCTTTTTCTACTTATGGAACTTAATAATTGTGAAATTATGAGTGAATGAATGTAGTAGTTTGGAAGATGTTAAGCTGTTTTATTTTATTTTTTTGTTAACGTGACTAGCTAAAACTTCTTATATGTGGTCCTTAAGGTAGGCCATTTAAGAGTTGCGAGATAGAGAAAGGTAGGAAAAGGTTCTATTTGCTGAAACTCGTAATCCTTCGAAAGACAGGTTAGGTTATTATGATCTACTTATTTTGAAAAGTATTAGTTAGTGTTAGAGGATCACTACTTGTCTCTTCATGAAGTAACATTTATTGTTTCATGAAGCTTTAAAGAGTGGAACTTTTGTTCTGATTCAAGGTAAACTTGCTGCTTTTTGGAGGTAGTTATTGGAGATTAGCTAGTGAATGAAGAGTATCGCAGTTGGGAACCAATTAAAATGATATTCATGGAAAATTTATAGATTGTCTGCAGGATGATGCATGTTTGGATGGTTGGCCAGTAAATGGCATTTGGATGCATGCTAGTTTCTCATTTCCAGTTAAGAGTGCTCCAATTATTTTAGAAAACAGGACAAGTGTGATTATTATGGTAAATTTTTTTAGGTTACTTAGCTGTTGTTCTGACTTTCCCGAATATGTGCTGTATCCCTTTTGATGAGGGATTAGAGATCTTCTGATCTTGTCTGCTTCTTCATTATTTTCTGTTGTGACTTGTGGCGGCAATGGTGCTATTGTCAGGGGAGGGAGTGAGACAATGATTGAAAATTATTAAGTGATTGCTTGAGGCTCCTCTTTTCTCCTTTATGATATAAGTCCTTCAACTCTGTTGCTTTTTTATGCTTTTAAAGTTCATCAGATTATATTGCCGGATTTCGTTATCAGCTTATTACTGCTATTCATAGACAAGTTCAATTTTTGGAAAAAAAATGTGTTTGTTTTGTTTAACTTTAGCCCCCAGGATATGAGTCTCTTAATTTTTATGTTTCAGTTAATTTTTTTCTATGGTTCAAAGAGAAGTCCTGTCCTTTTTCTCGGAAAGGATTGTTTACCCTTATCTGTTCTGTTGTACATTCTTTCTTTCATACTTTATTGTTGATCTGATTCCTGCTGATGTCTTTCAGGTTTTCTGCCATGGAAGATACACAGTCAGTTGCGACACTCATAGACTCCACATCCTCTAAGATACAGCAGCTTCAGAAAGCATTTGCTGAACTTGAGAGTCATCGTGCTGTAACGCTTAATCTAAAATGGAAAGAACTTGAGGAACATTTCCATGGGCTTGAGAAGTCCCTGAAGAGACGCTTCCATGAGTTGGAAGACCAAGAAAAGGTGTTTGAGACAAAAACAAGGAAAGCTCGTGAAATGTTGCAGAAGCGTGAAGCAGCTGTGGTAGCCAAGGAACAAGCTTCATTGGTGAGATTACAAGAAAAGAGAGATGCTGCTGTTTTTGCCATTACTAATGCTCTAGAGAAGAATAGGAAAATATCATCCGAGGAGCCTGCTGGTGTTAGCTGTGATGGAGACAATGGTGAACTGTCAGTTGAGGATAAACCACCCGATTCGGTAGCTTCTGAAAGTAACTCGGAGGACATCAAAAGTCCTTTTGAGAATGACAATTTCGAGGTGAAATCTTATCCTGAATTGATTAAACTATGTGATGAGATGGACTCCGAAGGGCTGCACAAGTTTATATCAGATAACCGTAAGAACCTTGCTGCCTTAAAGGAGGAAATTCCCTGGGCATTGAAAGCTGCACCAAGCCCAGCCCTCTTGGTCCTGGAATCTTTAGAAGGATTCTACATTTCGGAACTGCCAAATGTAGATGGAAAGAAAGATTCAAATCTGCTGGGCCTTAGGCGAACCTGTATCATGTTGATGGAATGTCTTAGCTTTTTGCTAAGTAATCTAGATGATAATTCTGTTTCCACTCTAATTTCTGAAGATGTTAAGGAGCAAGCAAAGTCTATTGCTGAGGAATGGAAACCAAAGTTGGATGCTCTCGACATAGATGCTAGTAATGGTAACTCATTGGAAGCTCATGCCTTCCTGCAACTCCTTGCCACTTTTGGTATTGCATCTGACTTCAATGAGGAAGAACTTTCAAGGCTGATACCTATGGTCTCTCGCCGTCGGCAAACAGCTGATCTTTGTCGTTCACTTGGTTTGTCTGAAAAAATGCCAGGTTTGTGTCTGGTATCAACTTGTATATTAACATTTTGAGTCATTTTCATAGAATACTTGTTTTTGCAAAAAAGTTCATGATTATGAAAATTTAGCATGAAATTTTCTCTGTTTACACCATAAGTTTACTTTCTATTCATCCATTTATGTTTATTCCCTTCCATTTTAGTGAAATTGATATTACTAGCCATGTCTTGGAGGCCTAGCAAGGTAACATCCTTTTCCGATTGCTTTTAATCAAGTTGGCTTAAAGCCCTTAGCTCGAGGAAACTTGTCTTTGAATTAATTGTTTGAAAAGAAGTGAAGCAATGTTAACATATATTGTTTTCCTCCCTTACATAGCACTGCTAAAACAATTGAATTTTACTGGAATACAGTTGTGGGAGACCAACTATTTTCTTCATATGTACTGGTTTTGGCTAATTTGTACTTCTCATCTTTTATTTATCCTTTCTATTTGTTTTATTTTTCAGGTGTAATTGAAGTTCTGGTTAGTAACGGAAGGCAGATTGATGCAGTTAACCTGGCTTTTGCATTTGAGCTTACAGAGCATTTCTCTCCTGTACCTCTGCTAAAATCCTATTTGAAGGAGGCGAGAAAGACTTCTTCACCTGTCAAGCCTGGAAATGCCTCTCCCACGGCTCAGGTGTGTTTTGTACTCAACTACTTGTATTTAGTGGTGTTTACTAACAGTAGCTGAATATATATAATAGGTTGACCATGCCTTAATTGTATGTTTGAGGGACAAACACTTATTTTGTTTGTACCCGCTATGTATTGATGGTATTGTACCAGCTTTCTGCACAAAATTACCCAGGCTAAAAATTTGGTGTTAAATTGTTTCTATTTGCATGTGACCTTGAACTCCAAATATGACTGAAATCCTTTCGTCTGTTTTTCATTTCAGACTGAGGTTAATGAGCGGGAGTTGACTGCTCTTAAGGCCGTCCTCAAATGCATTGAGGAGCATAACCTTGAGGAGCAATACCCTGCTGATCCGCTCCAGAAGCGAGTTTTACTGTTAGAGAAGGCTAAGGCAGACAAGAAGAGGGCAACTGAAGCTGCAAAGCCTCAACCCAAGAGACCTCGTGCCAATGGTGCAGGATATGGTCCCAGAGTCACTAACATAGCTGCTGACAAAACATTCTATCCTAGAGTCACTGACAGGTACCCCCCGCAGTATGTGTATGACAGACCCTATGTTTACCCTGGACCTGCTGACAACCATGGCCCTTCCCTTCTCGGTTCTGCCACCTACAACTTCTCTCCCAGTCATGGCAACTACTTTGGAAACGGCTATCAGTATCAGGCTACGTATCTTCACTAATTTCCAAACATGGCAAAAAGGTGACTGTGATCCTCTCACTTTAGCTGTTAGCCTTTAACCCTCTGAGTTCCTTCCATGTTCCCGTGTATGAATGGATTTAGTATTAAAAAAAAAACAACAAAAAAAGAAAAAAAAATGCCTTGTTAATTTTAATCTGGTGTACAACAAGATATTTTGATCCTCTAATATATGCACTCTGTTTTTGTATGTATATCCCTGTTTTATTGTTTTCTATGTTCCTATTTTGGTATGGGTTGGGTTACCATTCGCATTTGCATCGGGCGGTGTTTGGTGGTGTTTGGTACGTGCCAGATGAAGGATTCAAACCAGATGGCTTCCTATAAACTTCTTGTCCTAAAAATGAAGGATTCAAACCAGATGAAGGAGTAATTAGTTGTTGTGTACTTTTATTGTAAGAGATGCAATGGACTGGAAAGAAGGTAAGCAATTTCCATTAAATGCTTCAGGTAGTATATGGAAGGCTAATTTTTAACATATACCGGAAAAGTGAGGCTATTAAATGCTTGGAATGAAGCTTTTGGCATGGCCAGCTCCTGCAAACAAGAAAAAAATGAATTCGGGAGTATTATTCAGTTTTGTTGTTACTTTGGAATAAATTATTTCAATTTTAATGGAAAAAAATCTAAAAGAAATACTATAAAAATAAGAGTTAAATCGACTATTTGAACTGAATTAATCCATAAATTGGAACTTTTCTAAACTTAAAAGTGATAAACGATGGCTTAAATAAATTACTGTAAATGGGTTGGATAGGAACATATATATAGAGTATAGACACAGAAGTTCTTTGTTTTTAGACATATATAAGTTCACTTGTTGGTGATTTCGACATTTTATTTGTTATATATATTATGCTTCACAATTCACATCAAGTGTCCGTTAATTGGCATGGCTCTACTGGGAATTGAATCCTGAGCCGGCAGCTATTTTTGTTGGCACAATGGTTGCTGTCGTTTATTTATATATATATACTAGTTAATGTCAACGTTGCACGTATGTTAATAGTTCATAAATCATAAAATCAAATAAATAAATATAATAAATCACATATTAATTTGTAATCATTCTGATAAAAAAATTTTTAATCATAAATCATAAAGAATAACTAAATATAAATTGCATAATAATTTGTAATATAACATAAAAAATATTATCTTCATCTAATAAAAAAATCTAATAAAACAACAATCAACATTGGAAAATCTGTGTTCAAGTTTTCAATTGTGTTACCTTCTACTTCTGTTTTTTCTTTTTTTTTGGCATCTACCTTCTGTGGGAGCCTTTTTGTGTGATGGGAAGGCCTTGGTCGGCTCTCTATTGGGTTCGAGCCCAGCCCAGATATCCCAGAAGAGATATCGGGTTATAACACAAGATTGAGACCAAGATTTGGAAAAATAGGAACTGTTGCCCAAAGAATACTTCCGGCCGTAGGAAACGAGTTGTAACAGAGGAAAAACTGAGGAAGATGAAAAAAATGAACAAGAACACCAGAAACATATTGCTTTGAAATAAAATGAATCGAAGAACTTCTTTCATTAATTTGAGGGCTGTGGGAAAAAGATTGAGTGTGAGATTTGGGAGAAAGAAGAAGGAAACATTGAGAGCAATGGAATCAAAATACAAAGTATTGACGATGGAGGAAAGCACTGATTTGGGAGGATTGAGACTGACTTCTTGTTGTGTTGAGGATGATTTAGGGTTCTTGAGAGCTTCTTGGTGAAGATGATGGAGATTCTTGTGATTCTTGATATGGGGTCTTGGCTGCCATTTTTGCCGTTAATGGCCCCTTTTTATAGTTCTCCTCTTGACCGGTCAGAAGCTTTATCCGGTGACCTCCTTGGCTCTTGCTTTTTGATTAATTGCAGTGATTAGGCCTTAGGTCCAAGATGAAGAATCTTCCGGTTTGAGGAAGGCAACGATGGCTTCTTTTGGTCTTGAAATCAGCCTCTTCTTCTTGTATGCTTATGTCGTTATCGTCGATGGCAACTCTTCATTTGGTTTGCCGGGGTTCCTCCAAAGTCAAAATTGGCTTTGTTTCTTGATTCCACCCTCTGCAACCTGCCGATTACCTCATTTGTGTTAAGGAACAACTTCCAAGCATAGTTGTTCCTTTCAAGGAGGGTAATCGGAGGAGTTTCCTTCATCTTTTGCCTTCCAAGCCACATCTCCCAATGAGTTTCCCACTATGGGCTTGGTCCACAGTAGCCCTTAGACCTGCAATGAAGATTAATTAGCACTTAATCCCTGCCATAAATGGTTAAATATGAAGGAATTTGAATTTAAGTATAATACTTCCCTTAGATGCTTTCCTCAGTAGGAAATCTGACATGCTGCAGTAGGGAATTGAGTTTTGTGCATTTTGTCTTCATGTCTTTGTTTGTGTGATTAGTTGACAAGGCCTCAACGGCTTGGGCCTTTTGGGCCGAAAAATGGACTTTGAAAGGCAAGCCCCCAATGTGACATATATAGATATGTGTGGTGGGCTTTTATCATATGTAAATATGGAATAGTTAGCAAGGCCCACTGTATTGCATATGTGATGGGCTCTTGCCATGTAATAATTGCCCTTGTGTTATATGTGTTTAGGGACTTTAGTATAGATGCCTCTGTGTTATATGTGTTTTGAGGATTTTAGAAGGAGAATTGTCCATGTGTTATATGTGTTTGGGGACTTTGGGGAGAGAGAAATGCCCTTAGAGATATAAGAGATATAAATATGAAGGGATAGATGACACAACCTTGAGTATGCTTGGTGGGCTTTTGTGGGCTTTTGGATCATCCTAATTTTGACCCCTAACACCTTCTACTTCTGTTAGACTACCCCACAAACTATATATATTAGGATATCAAACTATTTTTACACCATAGAAAATGCAACATGGTACACTTTTCAAATTATTTAATTCAAAAATATATAGTTCGACACATGTAATCGGACCAAAATTATGCATCTTTTTATGGTCATTTTCCTATGCTTTTAGGGTATTTTATGCTTGATTATGCCTTATATTTGGTATATTTGTGTTTATAGGTGTTAAAGTGAAGAAAAGTGCATAATCACCATTTTTGTACCTTTTTCAAGCCTTTTTGGATGATTATTTACACAAATATTTTCCAAGGACAATTTGGATGAAGAATGGAGCCAATATGTTCGTGATTGAAAAGCTTGAAGAGTCAATTTTATCATCATAAGATTGATTTTCAAGAGTTTGAAGCAAATGAGCAAAGTTGAATTTCAAGGCAAGAAGATATGTCAAGATGTGTCATAGCACTGGAGTACATGGGTCGCGAGGCAAACCACATGGGGCGCCAAGCATAGCACATGGGCGCCCAATGCTAGTCGAGACATGCCACCAGCAAGCACATGGGCACTGACGACATGGGGGCTGAGAGCAACGCCCTGGGCGCACAAGCCATCTACATGGGCGCCCAGGGGGAGTCGGGTTGCGGCCATGCGCGCGCCAAGCATGCCATCATGCGTCTTTTCACCTTGAAGCCTCTTCACTTGTTTCCAGATTTGGTGACCTTTCTGTATTTTGGCCATAACTTTTGATCTAGAGCTCCGTTTGAGGCGTATGAGTAGCCGTTGGAAAGATAACTCCAAGATCTACAACTTTTGTGTTTTGGTCGAAGCCCAGTTCGAACGTTTTCGCAGACGAAAATGCCCCTGAAGTCAGCGGACAGAAACTGTCTTGGGCCTTTTATGTGGGATTGATCCAATTAAGCCCAAATTCTTATTTGGACTAGCTTGAAGACTTGGAGAGCAGCTCAGCACGTCCTTAGGGTTTGTTTAGCTCTAAATTAGCCCTAAGCCAACCCCTATAAATACCCTCTTAAGTCTAGAACCCTAGCCAACCTCTCATAACACTTTTCTACATAATTTTCCCTAGTTTTCTAGGTCTTGCGCCGTCAAGGAGAGGGAGGAGGTAGCTGGCCTCCAAGCATTGTAAGTCTCTCATGGATTGCTTGCAATCCATGAGTAGCTAAACTTTTATACTTATTTTCCTTAGGTACTTTTGATCAATGAATCTATGGTGAGACTTTTGTTCTTAATAATTTGAGCTTTTTCTGTTTAAATACGTTTCTTATCTCTATGCTTCATCTTATGTGTTCATTCTTTGATTGATTTGGTGCGCAACATATCTTGAGATTTATGAATGCTATAGTTAGATTCAAGTAGCTTGAGTCAAGCTAAAGTTGGTCCAAGTAACAATTGTAATTCTAGGAGTCCTAGGTTCAATGGGATATCGAACCTTGTCGAAATCTTTAGGCCGAGATGGAAATTGATGTAGGCAAGTTTGGTATTGATTTATCATGCATGTGGAAAAGTAAATCTTAATGCTTGTCCTATGATTCTTCACAGGGTGAATGTTTGATTAGGAACAATAGAGATTAATCGTCAACGAGATGCGGGTTAATTCTTCTTAGCATGTTGGAGGGTCGAGTATTCCTCTCCTATACCAATTATTTAAATGGAGTTGTTTAAGATATTAAGAGGATTACTTTGTTTCAATGAAAGTTGATGTCTACGTCTTAGGCTATATACCGATTTGGAGTAATTTATGATTCTTAATTGATTGCAATCTAAGCCAAATTTATGTTTAGTGTCCATGATCCATGATTCACTTGATCAAAGTAGTTGCCTAAAGGAGAAGAAGTATGCTTTTATTCATTGTTTTTACTAAACTCTATTTTAAATCTTTAGTTTAGATTTCTAATTGTTTTCTAGTTTAATTAATCTATTTTGAAAAATCCAAAAATATCTTTTCTAGGTTAGAATTTCTTCTGTAAGATTTAACTTTGATTCATACCTTCCCTGTGGATTCGACCCCTACTTGCCCTAGCTAAGTAGTTATTCTATTTGTTATTGGTTTGTGGGGAATTTATCTTGTGATTTGATCAACAACTCGATCACAATTTTGGCGCCGTTGCCGGGGAAGGTTTAAGTAATTGAAGGCAAATTATTACTTAAGAATTTCTTACCTTTATCTTTTATATTTTTCGTTATTTTTCTTTTCAATTTTTAGTTTAGTTAATTTTTCCTTACTTTTTATTTTTCCAAATTACTTGTTATTGTTGGATTCTTTGTTTAAGTTCTTTCTAGGTGTTGCATGCCAAATACAAGGAGTAGTGGTACCAAGGACTTAGAATTCAATTCTCAGCCTGAACGTACACTCTTTGCACTAAGGAAGGAGAATTTGTTTCGAGAGCAAGGAGGAGATTCGTCAACACCAACTTCTCAAGCTAGCTCTCCACGATCCACCACTTCTTCTTCAAGTTTGGAATCACAACCCCTAAGAGAAAACATGGCCGAAGAAAACAACAACAATAGGACTCTGAGGGAACTTACTGCCCCAAATGTGACTACACATCGCTTAGCAATTCAATATCCAACTAATGAAGAAAATTTTGAGATCAAGTCTGGATTCATTCAATTATTGCCAAAATTTCATGGTATGCCTGGAGAAGATCCACATCGACATCTCACAGATTTTCAAATTGTTTGTTCATCCATGAAGATGCAAGGTATCTATGAGGAGCAATTCAAACTTAGAACTTTTCCTTTTACTCTTATGGATCGTGCAAAGGATTGGTTGTACTACATGCCTAGTGGTTCAATCACTTCTTGGACGAGCCTTAAGAAGTTGTTTTTGGAAAAATTCTTTCCTGTTCATAAAGCCTCAAGCATTCGAAAGGAGATAAGTGGAATTAAGCAATCCCAAGGCGAGACTATGTACGAGTTTTGGGAACGTTTCAAGAGGTTGTGCTCAAGTTTTCCAAATCATCAAATTCCTCAACAATTGCTTATTCAGTATTTCTATGAAGGTTTACTCCCATTTGATAGATCTTCCATAGATTCTGCAAGTGGAGGGGCTTTCATCGACAAGACTCCCACCAATGCTTGGACTTTGATCGAGAACATGGCCGCCAACACACAACAATTTGGTGCTCGAGAGAATTGTGCACAAAGAGATGGAAACATTAGGAAGATCAATGAAGTCTCAACCCATTCCTCTACATTGGAGCAACGAATTGAAGGAGCAAAGCAACTTTGCTCACTGATTTGGTCAAATCGAACTTATCAAGTGTGCAAAAGGTTTGTGGGATTTGTTCATTAGGACATCACACGGATAAGTGCCCTAGTTTGGTCGAAGATGATGTTGAAGAAGTCAATGCTTTAGGAATGCAAGAGGGATTTCAAAGGAAACAAGAGCCATTTCCAAGAAGCTACAATTCTTATGGGAACCAAGGTGCTTACCAAGCAAGGCCAAACAATTATCCAAGGCAATCTTCACACTATTCTGAGGGAATACAACAAATGAGAGAGACCATAGAGATCATCAAGAAGCAATTAGGTCAATTGCCAAGTGATGTGAGTGAGCTCAAAGCACAAGGCCAAAACAAGATCCCATCTCAATCAAAAGTGCCCCCAAAGGAAAATGTGAATGCTATTACCTTGAGAAGTGGAAAAGAGTTGGACGAACCATATCCAACTAAGTCTACAATGGATGAAGGGACAAGCAAGAAAGAATAAGAATTGCATGTGCTAGCGAAGGAAGTCAAGATTGAAGATAATGAACCCATTATTCTTGAATTTGTCAAGGATGATGGAGAAGCCAAGGAAACTTCTGTGGTCAAGCTCAAATTGGATTCAAAGAAGGAACCTTTTCCAACCAAGTCAAGGAAATCAATGAAAGAAGATGAAGATCAAGACATCTTGGATATCTTTCGAAAAGTCGAGGTCAACATCCCACTTCTTGATGCAATTCAACAAGTACCAAGGTATGCAAGGCTTCTTAAGCAATTGTGTACAAACAAGAAAAGGCTGCAAGGTAAGTTGAATGTTGGAGCAACAGTTTCTACTCTTTTGCAAAAACATTTACCTCCAAAATGCAAGGATCCTGGTATGTTCTCAATTACTTGTTCAATTGGAAATACTATCATTGAAAATGCTATGCTTGACTTAGGAGCATCTTTAAGTGTTATGCCTTATTCTTTCTATCAAACTTTAAATGTTGGTCCTTTAAAACAAACTGATGTTGTTCTTCAATTGGTCGATGGATCTTTGGTACATCCCAAAGGTGTGCTAGAGAACATTTTGATTAAAGTGCAACATTTAATTTTTCCTATTGACATTTTTGTTATGGAAATGGAAGGAGAAATTACAAAGGATCAATGCCCTCTTTCATTAGGAAGACCTTTCCTAAGGACTTCTCACACCAAAATCGATGTTTTTGATGGCTCATTGACGATGTAGTTTGATGGTGATGTAATTTATCCCAAAATTTCATCAAATTTATCTTTGAAAACTAATGATTTTGTTTGTGTAGTGGAAAAGTGGGTAAAGAAAGAGTTAGGTACATCTTCAACCATGACAAGTGAGCAACTTTCAAAGGGGAGGCAAAGGATTACAACTTTTCGACAACGCAAAGATGAAAATTTCCACCTAGCTTGGGAGAGATTCAAGAAACTTTGTGTCGATTGCCCTCAACATGGCATTTCACAACAAGTTTTGATCAAGTGCTTCTATTAAGGATTAGAAGTCGATGATCAACTTCTTGTGGATAACATCAACAACATACCCTTGTTCGATAGGACTGTGAAGGACGCATATGAAGCATTGGATGCGTTGACTCAAGCAATTGCACCTCCAAGTTGGATCAAGAAGAAAAACAAAGAGAAGCTTGGAGAAAGAGGCAAAATTTCCAACAACACACGTAAGGATGTCAACAAGGAATTAAAGGAAGCTCGAGAAAAGTTACTCAAAATTGATGGAGCCATAATTGAACTTTTCAAAGCCATGAGTGACACTCTCAACATCACCGTGGAACTTTTGAAGGAGCACACTCAACGTTCCTTCACCAAAGGAGAATAGTCCACGAGGATGTCTAGCCAAAGACATTAAATAAAGGCGCTAATTGGGAGGCAACCCAATATACTAACATCTATCCTTTTTATTTTGAATTTTCTTTTTCTTAGTTATAGGTCATTTTGCATTTTCAACTCAAGGGAATCGATCAAGCAATGAAGACAAGGAAAGGAAGCACACATCAAGAGCATTGGAGCTTACACTTTGCCAAAATAGCGAAGCTTTCTTGAACTTTAATCTCATTTAATTTCCTATGTTTGATTGATGATTGATGCATATCAATTAATTTTCTTGAATTGAATGTTTTTCCATGAATATTATCATTCTACAATTATCTCATGCATCTCATACATATAGACTCTTAAGTGATAAGGACATAAGGTCAATCTTTTGATGGTTATCAAGTGGAATTTTTGGTGAAAATCAAGTGTTTTTGGATTGAAGAAATTTGGAATATGGTAAGATTTTTGAATGGTAATTGAGTTGAAGTTGGAATTAAGTTTGGTAGCAGAAATTGAAATTTGGAAGCAAAGGGACCAAGCCCGATCCCAGCTGGGCCCCCATGCCGCAAGCTTGGGCACCCAGCTGGAAAGCCCCAGCACCCAGCCGCAAGGGCCTGTGTTGGAGGCCGACTCAGGGTGGGCGCCCAGGTGCTTTGCCTGACCACCCAGCCCGATGGCTTGAGCACCCAGGTGCCGCTGACAGCACCCATGCCATGCACCCATGCCATGCCGATGTCACCCAACTCACCTACACCCATCACCCATCTCAAATACTATAAATACCACCCAACACCCACTTCTCCTTCAACACCCATCTTCATCCAAAACCCACTTAATTTTCGACTCTCTTGCCTACATTCACATATTCACTCACTTTAATTTTCAAATTTCACTACTTCATCACTTACGAATCATTTCTTTCATCTTTTTATCACCTTAAACACTTACCCATTTGAACATTCAACACTTTTTCCATCAAATCCATCAATTCAAATTTCAAGTTTTGGGAAAGTGGTTGTTTTCTTTGGATTCTTGTTTGGAGTGATTAGAAAGGAGATAAGAGATAGTTTGGAAGTTGATTGGAGCATTTTAGAGCATTGGGGAGTGCTACATTGGATTTTAAAGAAAGATTTTTCAAGAAACCCTACAAGGTAACCTAGTGCCCACCAAGTGTTCGAGAAAATGTCGTGAAGAGTGAGAGCAAGAGCATCAACATCTCAAGTCGCACCAATTGAGGAGGAAACCACCATACAACCTTACCTTAGTGTGCCGCCACCCATATTTGTTGATAGTGAATGTCAAGAGTGGTATGAAGCAAGGTATAACAACTCTTTCATTATAGAAAAAGTGCTTCCAACTAACATTGATCAAGAACTTGGAGTTAGTCCATTATTTGTCAATAGAGGTTGGGGATCACTTCTTCAAGTAGATGGATACTACTATCCCAATTTGGTGAAACAATTTTATGCCAACATGGACAAGGAGCGTGATGGTTATTCCTACACCATCAACACAATGGTCAAAGGTAAGTACATTGTAGTTGATGAGGAATATCTATGCCGTTTACTTGATTTGAACAATGAGGGTAGTATGTTCTATTTTACTTATGTTAATGGAGAGCAAAGGACCGCCACCGAGAGCACATGGAAAAGGGATAGTGCGTTAAGGAGGTTTGACATTCATCTTGGTATGGATAACCAAGGGAGTAGAGAGGTAAGAGTCAAGTATATGGAACCAAGAGATAGACTTGTGTGTTACTTATTGCATCATAATGTCATTCCTAGAAGTAGTAACAAGCATAAGCTTCGCATTGAAGACTTCTATGTTGAAGACAAGCTTTGCCATGGATTAGGACATTGTAATGGAATACCAATGGCTAGGTTGTTACTCTCAAGGATGTGGGAAGTAGTTCACTCTCCACATGAAGATAAGGCATTTGTTTTTCAATTATTGATTAGCAAGATTTTGGTCAATGAAGGAGTTGAAGTTGATGATGAATATCGCTTCAACAATGAAGACAATGTCATTGATGTGAATTGTCTAAGTCATTTGGGTTTAAGGAGGAGAGTTGTTGCCAATGAGATACATTGGTACAATGTGCAAAGAAGGACTTATGCACAAGGACTTGAACAATCACAAAGGACAAGACAACCATCCTTGGAAGTTGATGAAGAAAATTTCCAAGAACTTCCTATGAGAGAATTTCAACAACTTATGGTTCGAGAGATGAGATAACATAGGAGTGAGATGAGAGCTTACATGGAGAGAATGGAGGATACCCTACGTGATTCCATGGGTCAAAGGAGACCAAGGAGAGGCCGATGATTCTTATCCTTAGGATGTCATATGTTATGAACTCTTTTATGTTTTGCATTTTTATCATGACATTGCATGCATTTGCATTTGTATTTGTATTTGTATTTGTTCTATTTGGATCTTATGTAAGACTTATGTGTTTGAATGCTATGATTGATATGTTTAGATTAATTTGCTCAAAGATTGGATGCATACTTTCTAAGTAAATTAACTCTTGCATGTGTTCAATTAATTGGATTACCCCATTTATTGTGATTTAATTGCTAGTAGTAAGTTTGCTTGATTTATTAAATTGTGTCGACAGTTTTTAGATCGAGTCTTACTTATGCACTTCATTTTTCCAAAAGTTTCCAAAACAACATGTTTTGAAATTTTTTGTCAAATTACTAGCACATCACACATTGAGGACAATGTGTCTTTTAAGTGTGGGGGAAAGAATTAGTCTATTTTCAAGATCCTATTTTTCTTTTCTATCTTATTGATTAGAGACAAATTTTTCAAAATTTTTGAAGAAAATTAAAAATTGTTTTGTATCTCTATTAAATTTTGATTTAATTTCCATGAGTATAGTCTTTTATAATATTAATTAGTTTGAACACATTGAAAATATTTTTCAAATTTTCTTATGTATAATTTCATTCTTTGATTGAGAAGTGTAATTAATAAGGTTTTTCATACCCAAAAATGGTTTGACAAGTGCATTACTTGTAGAACTTGTGTTGAATCTTGTGTACATTTATAGAAATATGTCATGGATATGTCAAAGACTAAGTGTGGGCGTATGAAGGGTAGCTTAAATCTTTTAAAAAGAAGTGTTTTCATGTTCAGAGGAGAAGAGATATCTTCTTGCTTAAAAAAATAATAATAATAAAAAAATATATACTAGATATTATTTTTAACTACTATGGAAATTACTAAAAGGCCAAATTGAGGATTAATGTGGTGTCACCTTTTGGCCATTTTTGGTCTTTTCTCACTTTTCGGATGACCAAAAAGCCCCTCTTTGAGTTTCCCACATTCCTTTTCCTTCTACCATTTTTTGTAATTACACATTTCCCTTCCTTAATTGTTTTTAATTAATGTTTAAGACTTTTAATTAATTGCTTCTAAACCATAAACCCTTAGCTACTTTTAATTAATGTTTCTCTCGCTATTTTCTTTTGTCCTCTCACCAACTCATTTTCTGCGTCCTTTCAACTCCTCGGTGCTGATCAATCTTCAGGTTTGCCAAAAATCGAACATTTTCATCACTCCTCTCTGTTTTCACCTTCGTATCTCTTGCCTCTTTCTTCTCCGTCTCCATCCCTCCAATATAGACCGTTCAATATTTTTCCCCTTCTGAATTAAAACCACCCTTCGTTCAATGTGAGTATTATTATCCAATTAACAACATATTTTATTACCTTTTTGCACTTCCTATTACTTACAAATAAAAACATGTTCTTTGACCATATTAATTTTGCATGTCTAAAAAGTTAGCTTACAAAGATTTATGCCAATAGCAAGAGACAACATTAAAACTAATCCATTTAAATTGCATTTTTACTGAAACCTTATATAATTCAATCAATTAATCAATCAAGCACCACTCTAGAACAAAAAATGTTCTTGGCCCTTATATAATTTCAATCAGTTAATCAAGCACCACTCTAAAATAAAGAACACCAGTAGCGCCAGCACGGGCTAATATAACTTGTATTAATTAATCCATTGTTGTCACTCTTTTCTTTAACAAAAGGAGTTAGTAACCCTTGGAAAGAGGATAAGAGGCATGGAAAGCGGAAATATTGTCCCTCTTGTACAAATGAGTGTTAGTAACCTCAAATAAAGGGAGCTAGTAGCCCCAATTCATGGACACTTCTAAGGTTAGTAACCTTGCTATAAATTTTGGGCTATTTCTTTTAAAACCCATCTTAATTTTTGAATAATATCCATGATATTACTTTCTCTTTGGAAATTGATGAAAATGCAAGCTTATGGTAAGTTTTTCTTGTCAAATTTATCCAAGGTATGTTGATCTTAGAACTTACATTATTGATTGGAGTGATTTTGTGCATAGTTGATTTGAATTTTATGGTCTTTGTATTTTTACTAACTTATATTGCATTTGACTAGAAAATGTAGATTAAATTCTTAATTTGTTAGAAGTACTTTGTTTTCTAAAGTTTGATGTCTCTAGTTAATGTTACATAATGTTTGTGGGTATCGTTCTAGTTAAGTAAACCCTCAGGAGACTATAACTCCTCCTTTATAGACGTATAGAGGTTTAAAGGCTTGGGTCACATGCTAAGTGCCGTCGTACACCTATGAAAGTGGAATCAATATGTTGTTTAGTTTAGGACTAACATTTTTTGTTTTCTTAGGATTAACCTTAGTTTGCTAGGGACTAGCAAAGCTTAAGTGTGAGGGAAATATGATCGGACCAAAATTATGCATCTTTTTATGGTCATTTTCCTATGCTTTTAGGGTATTTTATGCTTGATTATGCCTTATATTTGGTATATTTGTGTTTATAGGTGTTAAAGTGAAGAAAAGTGCAAAATCACCATTTTTGTACCTTTTTGGAGCCTTTTTGGATGATTATTTACACAAATATTTTCCAAGGACAATTTGGATGAAGAATGGAGCCAATATGTTCGTGATTGAAGAGCTTGAAGAGTCAATTTTATCATCATAAGATTGATTTTCAAGAGTTTGAAGCAAAGAAGCAAAGTTGAATTTCAAGGCAAGAAGATATGTCAAGATGTGTCATAGCACTGGAGTACATGGGTCGCGAGGCAAACCACATGGGGCGCCAAGCATAGCACATGGGCGCCCAGCGCTAGTCGAGACATGCCACCAGCAAGCACATGGGTACTGGCGACATGGGGGCTGAGAGCAACGCCCTGGGCGCACAAGCCATCTACATGGGCGCCTAGGGGGAGTCGGGTTGCAGCCATGCGCGCGCCAAGCATGCCATCATGCGTGTCTTCACCTTGAAGCCTCTTCACTTGTTTCCAGATTTGGCGACCTTTCTGTATTTTGGCCATAATTTTTGATCCAGAGCTCCGTTTGAGGCGTATGAGTAGCCGTTGGAAAGCTAACTCCAAGATCTACAACTTTCGTGTTTTGGTCGAAGCCCAGTTCGAACGTTTTCGTGGACGAAAATGCCCCTGAAGTCAGCGGACAGAAACTGTCTTGGGCCTTTTATGCGGGATTGATCCAATTAAGCCCAAATTCTTATTTGGACTAGCTTGAAGACTTGGAGAGCAGCCCATCACGTCCTTAGGGTTTGTTTAGCTCTAAATTAGCCCTAAGCCAACCCCTATAAATACCCTCTTAAGTCTAGAACCCTAGCCAACCTCTCATAACACTTTTCTACATAATTTTCCCTAGTTTTCTAGGCCTTGCGCCGTCAAGGAGAGGGAGGAGGCAGCCGGCCTCCAAGCATTGTAAGTCTCTCATGGATTGCTTGCAATCCATGAGTAGCTAAACTTTTATACTTATTTTCCTTAGGTACCTTTGATCAATGAATCTATGGTGAGACTTTTGTTCTTAATAATTTGAGCTTTTTCTGTTTAAATACGTTTCTTATCTCTATGCTTCATCTTATGTGTTCATACTTTGATTGATTTGGTGCGCAACATATCTTGAGATTTATGAATGCTATAGTTAGATTCAAGTAGCTTGAGTCAAGTTAAAGTTGGTCTAAGTAACAATTGTAATTCTAGGAGTCCTAAGTTCAATGGGATATCAAACCTTGTCGAAATCTTTAGGCCGAGATGGAAATTGATGTAGGCAAGTTTGGTATTGATTTATCATGCATGTGGAAAAGTAAATCTTAATACTTGTCCTATGATTCTTCCCAAGGTGAATGTTTGATTAGGAACAATAGAGATTAATCGTCAGCGAGATGCGGGTTAATTCTTCTTAGCATTTTGGAGGGTCGAGTATTCCTCTCCTATACCAATTATTTAAATGGAGTTGTTTAAGATATTAAGAGGATTACTTTGTTTCAATGAAAGTTGATGTCTACGTCTTAGGCTATATACCGATTTGGAGTAATTTATGATTCTTAATTGATTGCAATCTAAGCCAAATTTATGTTTAGTGTCCATGATCCATGATTCACTTGATCAAAGTAGTTGCCTAAAGGAGAAGAAGTATGTTTTTATTTATTGTTTTTACTAAACTCTATTTTAAATCTTTAGTTTAGATTTCTTTTAATTGTTTTCTAGTTTAATTAATCTATTTTGAAAAATCCAAAAATATCTTTTCTAGGTTAGAATTTCTTCTGTAAGATTTAATTTTGATTCATACCTTCCCTGTGGATTCGACCCCTACTTGCCCTAACTAAGTAGTTATTCTATTTGTTATTGGTTTATGGGGAATTTATCTTGTGATTTGATCAACGACTCGATCAACATGCTACACATGTGATATAGATTTTTTTTAAAATTCTGGTTATTTGTATTTTAGATTAACTAATTGTAAACTAATTCAATCTTGCCAAAACTATTTTTTTTTGTAATTTTTTAAAATTTTGATTTTTCATTTTTAATATATATGTGCATAATATTGTATTACTTCATCTAGTATTTATTTTATTTATGTAACCACTCTAAGATTCTGTATCAAAATCTGTAGAGGTTATCATCAACGAATTCAATAAACTTCAAAACCAATACTATATTTAAAAATTACTAAAAAAAGTTACAAAATTTATCAAAATAGTTATAATGTTTTCCATAAATTTAATAACCTTACATCATGAGTAATTTTAGTAACTTATTATTAGAAATGGAGGTTACTGATTTTCTTATTTAAAAGTTAATAAAAAAAGTTAAAAATGTTATCAAAATAGCTTACACCCTTATATCCTGGTTGGGTCGCGCGCGGGTCGCGACCCATGCCATGGCTCGGGTTGCGTGTAGATCGCAACCCACCATGGTCCGGGTCACGCCCGATCTCAGTAATTTTGGCTACAAACTTTATTTATCTAAGGGTTTTTTTAAAAAAAAATGATGCTATCAACAAATTCAACAACCTTACAACCATATTAATAATAATCTTTTCAATAATGAATGTTACAAAATTTTATGTAAAGTTATTAAAAAAGTTATAAAATTTATCAAGAAAATGCTTTCAACAAATTCAACTATCTCAAATTCTTACTTAATACTTTACATTTTTCAACAATTTTACATTCTTACTTAATACTTTGAATTTTTGGTAATTTTAGTAACTTTTTTCATCAATAATAAAAGTTACCAATTTTCTCATCAAATGTTAGTAAAAAAGTAATGTTGTTAACAAATTCAGCAACCTAACCTTACATCCCTAATAATATAAATAGTTTTTCATTACTAATGAATTTTACCGATATTGTCATCTAATGGTATCAACAAATTCGGCAACGTTATACATTAATCTTAATAAATACCTTACATTCTTTGTAATTTTAGTTGCTTTTTATCAATAATGATGTTTACATATTTTCTTATCTAAGGTTAGTAAAAAACTTTAGAGGTTATTATAAAGGCTTATGATCAACAAATTAAAGTAACCTTAAATCCTTAATAACTTAATAACCTATCAACAAAAGTTATATGAGAAAAAAGCTATAAAAATTAGTAGTATAAAAAAAGTTGTATTGCTATTAATAAATTCAGTAACTCTTATCTAATTAAGGTTACTAAAAGAAGATTTAGATGTTCTCACAACAATTATGATGCTATCAATTCAATTATCTTACTGTACCAAAATAAAAATTCAATTATCTTACATCCTTAATAACTTTAAACTTTCATCATTTTTTATTTAATGTTAAAAAAATAACTAACATGATAATAAAAAAAAGGTATAGTACTTACAATTAGTTCAATAGCCTTACATTCTTTAAAAAGCTAAATTATATAAGAATAATCAAGAAATTCTTAATAAAAATGATTAATGATGATTTCAATTAATTAATTTCCTGCATAAAGTTACTTGAAAAGAAAAAAACTATTATTTAATGATTATGAAAAAGATATAATATAATACTATCAACCAATTCAATAATCTTACATTTTGTATAAATGCATCCAATAAGGTATTTTTTAGTATATCAACCAATTCAATAACCTTAAATTCTTAGTAGTTTTGGTAATTAAATTTCTTATTTATGGATAAAAAGCTAAACTATAGTATTATCAAGAAATTCATTAACCTGTCATCTTTAGTAACATTAGTAACATTTCATAGCAAAGATTAGCAATTTTCATATCTAATTAAGGTTACTAAAAAAGTTATAGTGAACAATTAAAAAGATATTATAACAAATTATATATATATATATATAGATTTTAATTTGATTTTTTATCATTATACTATCAATTTTATGCACATTAGCGAGGATTAATGTGATTCAAGCTAATAAAGCATAATAAAAATTATGAATGAATGAATGAATGATCTATTGTTGTTAATTTCAAGCGAAAGTGTACTCTTTTTTATATATAAAAAAAATCAGATTGAACTTTGTAATATGTGCTACTTATATTTTATGTTATCATTTATAATTGAATTAAAGTTTATTTATGAGAATATTAATCTCAAATAAGTAAAGGAAAAATTAACTATGTAAAATATACAATATGATCATATATCAATATTAGGGTAGAATACCTTGAAAGCATTAAATAATCATTAAAATTCCATCTACCAATATACATGATCTACCAATAAATGTGTTACATAATTCTCTAGTTTGTTAAAAAAAATTGCAAAATAAATGAAGAAGGAAAAATAGTACTTTGATAAAATTGTATTATTTCACATTATAATTTTCTAAGTTTCATATGTTTTTTTTACAACTATAATTGGCATAAAAACATGTTTTAATTTTTATAGATGAATTAGTAACCTTAAATTCTTAAAATTTTTAGTTACCTTTCTTCAATAATGAAGGTAACAAATTTTCTAATCTAAGATTACCAAAAATATCTATAATAGAGGTTGTTTTAGTTATTAATATATATATATATATATGATGTTTTCAACAAATTTAGTAACCTTACTCTTAGTAATTTTATTAGATTTTTTATCAATATTGACGTTTGCTGTTTATCTTAACCAAAATATCAATTCGGTAACTTTATTACCAAAATATATTTTATTACCAAAATATATGTTATAGAAATGTTATAGTATTTCAAGGAAATTCGGTAACTTTACACTCCTGGTAAATTTTGTAGTATTTCATTAATAATGAGAAATATCAATTTCCATATCTAAGATTAGTAAAAAAAAAAGGCCATTGTTACGACTCTTTGTAACTTTCTTGTATAATAAATGTTATCAATCTTGTAATCTTAAATTACTAATAACAAAGCTATAAAATTTATCAAAATAGCTATAATATGTTCTACAAACTTAGTGACCTTACATCCTAGATAATCTTAGTAACTCTTTCTAAAAAGTGCAAGTTACAAATTTGCTTATTTAAAAGTAACTAAAAAAGTTTATGATGTTACAAAATAAATATTAATGATAACATTATATGTTTAGCAAATGAGTTTATCTAAGGTCGTTGAAAACAAAAAGTATGATGCTATCAACAAATTCAACAACCATACATTCATAATTAATGCCTTACATCTTTAGTGCTCATTTGACCTAGCTTATTTAACAGATTATCTACTAAAAAAAGCTTAAACTAGGCCAAATAGAAAATCCAAAAGGGCTTTTCATAAACACTTTTCAGTTGTTTTTGAACTCAAAGTCATAAGCTCCAAATTGAAACTTTTTCCAAAAGGTCTTTTCAGAAGCACTCATGCATGCCAGTAGATAAGTTAGGTCAACCAAACCTTAATAATTTTAGTAACTTTTCATCAATAATCAAAAATTCTAATTTTCTTATCTAAGGTTAGTCCAAAAAAAAACTTTAGAGGTTATTAAAAAGGCTATGATGCTGTCAACAAAAATTAAGTAATTTTGGATTCTTAGTAACTTAACTGACCTTTTATTAATAATTAAGGTTACTAATTCTCTTATTTAAAATTACTAAAAAAAAGTTATTAAAATTGTTAAGATACTATCAAGTGTCAATAAAATTAGCAACTTTACATTCTTAGTAAATTTAATGGTCTTTCATCAATAATTAAGGTTGCCAATTTTCTCATTTAATTATGACTACTAAAAAAAACAATTAGAGGTTATCAAAACAATTATAAGGTTATTAATAAATTCAATAACCTTGTATGTTTATTAACTTTGGTAAACTTTCTTCAATGGTGAAGGTAACCATTTTTTAAGGGTAGAAAAACAAACCCTATATAATTATAAAAATAGTCCAAGGACTATAAACTAATTCAATAACTTTACATTCTTAGTAATTTTTGTTATCAAATTTCTTAGTTATGTTTAAAAAAAAGAAAAAGCTAAACTATAGTATTATTAAGTTCACAAAAGTTATAATGGATAATTGAAGAGATATTATAAGAAAATTTATTGAGCTTAAATTATTTACATATAGATGGATGGTTAGTTAAAATCCTTATAGATTTAGGATTTTAATTTTATTATTTTATTGTATGTATATATGGAGTAGTATATTCTTTTTTTTCTATTGATTTTTTACGAAAATTTTAAACAGTTGTTACATATTGTTGTTATTCTCACAACACAATATATGGTTTCACCATTTCAATACCCCAAACAAATCTCACAATCCAACCAAACACACTAAATTAACGTGTATAAAAATATTGACTTGAAAATAACATTTTCTTAATTATTAATTCATATAAGTCCTTTATTTTTTGCGATCAAGAAATTTTATTTATATTACTATATATGCATATCTTTGACATGTTGAATCAAACCTGAATTTGATATTTTATTATTACATATCTATACAATCTATTAAATTTGGAAATGAAATTTCTCTTTTATCCAGCTATAAGATTCACCACATTCACTCAAGAACAAATTGTTAGGGGTATTTTTGTACTTTCACACTCGATATTTTTACTATTTAGGTTGATAGTTAAGGGCGTTTTGGAAACTTTTATTAAAAATTACTATTAGTGGATCCCACTCTCAATAAACTAATCTTTTTTTTTTGTTGGAATTAATATTTAGCAAATGATCCATATACTTTTATGCTTTATGCTATTTAATCCCTCTCAAATTCTGGGTTTGATGATTTAATGTTTCGGCTTTAATTCTTTTATTTATTGTTATGTTTGTCCGATCAAGGTGATTCAAATATCTATTTAAAGGTAATTTAATGATCTACAATTTTCATGAAGTACTCAAAAGTCAATTTTAATGTTTTGATTCTAAAAAATCTATACAATCTATTAAAGATGGAAATGAAATTGCTCTTTTATCCAACTATAAGATTCACCACATTCACTCAAGAACAAATTGTTAGGGGTATTTCTGTATTTTCATACTCGATATTTTTGCTATTTAGGTTGATAGTTAGGGCGTTTTGGGAACTTTGATTAAAAATTACTATTAGTGGATCCCACTCTCAATAAACTAATCTTTTTTTTGTTGGAATATTTAGCAAATGAACCCTATACTTTTATGCTTCTGAAATTTTGTGGTCTTGATTATCGGTCTATCGAATATTGTATAATTTTCGGTTCACTTGTTTGATTGAGGTTGTTCAAGTATCGATTAAAAGGTTATTGTGTGATTTACAACTTTCGTCAAGGGCCTGAAACCTGAATTTGATTGATGAGTTTCGTGGAGGGTTAAAGAGGAAAATTTTATGTTTGGTCTCCATAAAATTTTTTTTTCTGGATTATTTATTAAATGATCCTCATACTTTTATGCTTTATGCTATTTAATTTTTTACAATTACGGGTTGGACGATTTAACGCTTCAGCTTTTATTTTTGTATTTTTTTGTTTTATTTGTCCGATTAAGGTGATTCAAGTGTCTATTAAATGTGATTTCATGATCTACAACTTTCATGAAGAACTTAGAAGCCAATTTTAATGTTTTGATTCTAAAATATGCTTCCGAAATTTTGTGGTTTCGATTGTCGCTCTATTTAATATTGTATAATTTTCGGTTCATTTGTCCGATTGAGATCGTTCAAGTGTCGATTAATTACAATTATTTAATCAAATTATATATGTCATATGTTATATTGCATGAGTGAAGGTCCAAAAAATTCAATTTAGTAATGAATTTAATCATCGATTTCGTTGAATTATGGTTAAGTTAATTTGGTTGGTGTTGATTATATTCATATTAATTTTGGTGTTAATATTAATCAAAGTTTTTGGAATCTGGTAAAAACTAAAAAAAAATGACTTAAAAATATTAAATACTCAACTTCTAGTCTTAATTATCTAAGAAAAGATGAAGAAAAAAAATACATAAAAAGATAAGAAATAAAATAATTTTACTACTTCTAATATAATTATAATAATAGTACAATAATAATAATAATAAGAAGAAGAAGTTGGTTCTAATAATTAAGATGTTTAACGTGAAAATATAATTGTTATTATTTTAGGCTTTTGTACTTGCAAATTAACGTGAAATTAACTTTTTTTTTAGAAAACATAAAATTAATCTAATAATAGTAGTAGTATTTGCAAGTTTTAATTTTTTTAGATATTAAGAGATTGAATTTAAATACAAATTTAAGAAGATATATATTTCTTTTTATATTAAATTACATATTAACCATTAGAATTTAAAACTAAAGCTTTATACTAAAAATAGTATTTTAGATATTTCAGGTCATGATTTTTGAAATTTAGACTTGTATAATAATATGATATGATAATATATATATATAGATAGATAGATAGATATATAGATATATAGATATAGATATATAGCAGTTAAAAGTTGAAACATCTTTTGGAGTTATTTAACGGCTTGTTACCTTCTTCGTGTCTCGTATAAATTTTTTAAAATAGAGTCTTCATATCAAATTTTTGGGGTATGGTTAGTATATCAATACAATAAAATAACATGTTCAATCATCGGATTCATACCAATAATTGATCAAAAGTTATAATTTTAAATTTGTTATTGATAAGAATATTAAGTTTAAATTTAAATTTGTTATTGATAAGAATATTAAGTTTAAGTGTTATACCTTATTTTAAAATAAAAGGTGGGAGTAGGCATATACTACCTTGCTGTCAAATTCTTTTACTATATGTTGATGAAATGAAAATATGATACATTGCGCATAGCTCTTTTTGTTGTTCTGTTCATCCTTTCATAATCCCTCCATCTAATTTTTGTTGATATAAATTGGCCAGTTTTTGTGTAGTCGAAATGACTACTTCTCAATGAAATAATTTTTGTACATGTATAAAAAGTATGTATTAGATTTATGATTCATTCATAGATAGACTAGCTAGCTAGTGAACATAGTATTGGTATAACTCAAAGAGGGTTACACTTGTATATGTGAGATTAAATAAACACTGAATCCCAATGAAGCAAACACATTACTTGCAAAATAGGTTAGCTCAAATTCATTAATATTTCTATCTGAGCTTCCTCCTTCATCAATTGCCTCTCTAGCCAAATTCTTCCACTTGATTACATTCTTCTTAATCTCATAGCCCTTTTCTCTTTCCATTAGTTCCTTTATACACACTTGAATCGCCTCACCTTTCACAACAGTACCTTTCTTATCAGGCTGAGCTTTAATTCCAATCTTCCAAATGTCCTCCACATACTTGGCGTTGGTGATTTGGTCAGTCCATTGAGGCATTGCCACAATCGGAATTCCCAAAGACACGGCTTCCAAAACAGAATTTAAGCCGCAATGTGTGACGAAACAGGCGACGGATCATGTGCTAGAACTTCCAATTGGGAGCATCATCTCACGACCAAACCTTTTTCCGATGTCTCCTGATCTTCCATGAACTTCGTTGGTGTTGTGTATTGTTGTGTTTTAACAGAAAGATTAAGGAAAATATAAGAACAATATGAAGAAGGAAAATAAGGAAATCTGAAAATGGAGGAGAAAAGAGCAGAGAGTTCTATTACTCTCTATGCTCTGCATTTTGCATTAATAGTCATAATATTAAACTAAACAAAGACAGGTGTCAAGCATGCACAGCCTCAATACATTCAAGACTGCAAAAGAAAATCTGCACCTATCACATTGTTTTAGCATAAACATAACATAATTATAACATCCATTAACTTAAACAGCTAGCAAACACATTCAAATCTAACACTCCTCCTTGGATGGTTTGCTGCAAACATTGAGTTTAAGTCTCATAGCTTCAAATCTGTTCTTGGACAAAGGCTTGGTGAAGATGTCTGCTAACTGCTCTTCACTTGGACAATGCTGCAGACGCACCTCTCTTTTATGTTCCATCTCTCGAAGATAATGAAACTTAATCTTTATATGCTTGGTCCTGCTGTGAAAAACTGGATTCTTGGCTATTGCAATGGCTGACTGGTTGTCCACATTTATCTTCACTGGATTCTTTGCAACACTTAGCTTGATATCTGCACAAACCCTTTTCAACCAAATGGCTTGGTTTACTGCCTCTGATGCAGCAATGTATTCTGCCTCAGCAGTGGACTGTGCCACAGTTTCCTGCTTCTTTGATTTCCATGAAAAAACACCTGAACCAAGTGTAAAAGCATACCTAGATGTGCTTTTCATATCCTCAGTACTGCCTACCCAATCACTATAAGAAAACCCTACAAGTTCAGCTTCAACCTTAGAGAACATCACTCCAAAGCTAAGACTTCCTTTCACATATCTCAATACTCTCTTAGCAGCTCTAAGGTGATTCTCAGTAGGTTCATGCATGAATCTTGACAATAAGCTAACTGAAAACATAATATCAGGCCTTGTAGCAGACAAGTACATCAAACAACCAATCATACTTCTAAAAACAATTGCATTTGCTAAACCAGTATCATTAACTTTAAAAAATTTCTCACCAGGATTCAATGGAGTAGTAACAGACTTACAATTCTCCATTTGGAATTTCATCAGGATCTCCTTGGCAAATTTCTGCTGGCCAATGAAGATTCCTTGTTGGTTTTGTGTAACTTCCATACCCAGGAAATAGCTCATCTCTCCAAGATCAGACATCTCAAAAACTTTCTCCATTTTTTCCTTGAATTTCTCCACAAGTACAGAACTGCTACCATATACCAGTAAATCATCAACATAAAGAGAAAGTATTAAAATTCCCTTACAATCTCTTTTCACATACAATGTTGGCTCATGTGGACTTCTGCAAAAGCCAATCTCAATCAAGTAGGAATCAATTCTCTCATACCAGGCTCGGGGAGCCTGCTTCAAGCCATATAGAGCTTTCTTTAATAGATAAACTTTCTCTTCACTACCCTTGACTGAGAAACCTTCCGGTTGTTCAACATAAATCTCCTCCTGAAGATTACCATTTAAGAAGGCTGACTTGACATCCATTTGATGAATTCTCCACTGATTTTGAGTTGCCATTGCAAGGAGGAGTCTTATGGTATCCAACCTAGCAACAGGCGCAAAAGTCTCAGTGTAGTCTATGTCATATGATTGTGCATAGCCTTTCACAACATGCCTTGCCTTGTGTCTGTTCACACTACCATCAGGATTCAACTTTGTCTTGAAAATCCACTTTACACCAATCACATTCTTCTCTTGAGGCCTCTGTACAAGCTCCCAAGTATGGTTTTTCTCTATCATTCTCATCTCTTCTTCCATTGCAGCAACCCACTTTTGAGATTTTGAAGCCTCTGTAAAAGAATTTGGCTCCAAAACAGCAACTGAACATCTGTTGTATATCTCATCAAGTGATCTTGTTCCTTTAACAGCTGGATCATCAACATTTTCATCATCAAACTGATTCGGTTCTGCTTGTTGTTGCACCTTGGAAGGAAGAACTACATCTGGTACTTCAGCTTCACTTTTCTCCCAATTCTACAATGCAGATTCTTTGAAAGTAACATCTCTGCTCACTGCAATCTTGCTTGTCTTGGGATTGAAAACTCTGTACCCCTTCACATTAGTACTATACCCCACAAAGATACAAACTTCAGTCTTCTCATCCAACTTGCTTCTCTTTGCTTCTGGAATCCACACATAGCAGACACTCCCAAAGACTTTCAAATGAGAAACTGATGGCTTCTTTTCATACCATGCTTCATATGGTGTTTTATTAGCAATTGCCTTTGTTGGAAGCCTGTTCTGCAGATAAACAGCTGTGTTAACAGCTTCTGCCCAAAATTTCTTTGGCATTTGCTTCTCAAACAACAGGCACCTTGCCATCTCCATGACTGTTCTGTTTTTTCTCTCTGAAACACCATTTTGCTGTGGTGTATATGTCACTGTAAGCTGATGTTCTACCCCAGTAGCTTTCAGAAACTCTTCAAAGCTTTCAGAAGTGTACTCAGTTCCATTATCACTCCTCAAGACTTTAATCTTGCATTCACTCTGAGTTTCTATCCAGATTTTAAAATTTCTGAATATACCAGCAGCTTCAGATCTGTGCTTCATAAAAAACACCCAAGCAAACCTCGAAAAATCATCTATAAACAACATGAAATATCTGTTTTTGCTAAGTGATGGAGTTCTAATGGGACCAGCTATATCAGTATGCACTAATTGAAGCCTTTTAGAAGCTCTCCAGCTTGATTTCAATGGAAATGGAACTCTAACTTGCTTGCCTAGCTGACACACTTCACATACATCACTTTGTACAGCTAACTTAGGCAAATCTAGCATCATGCCATGCTTCTGCAGTTGAACTAAAGCTGTATTGCTAACATGCCCTAGCCTCATGTGCCATAAATTACTATCATTATCAATAGCAGCATATGCAGCAGGTTCTTTCCATTTCAAACTAAAGCTCCTATTTCTCATCTTCACATTCATCAATTCAACACCAGTAGAATCAGAAATAGTGCATGCATTATCAGAAAATACAACCTTATAGCCCATTTCTAATAATTGACCAACACGTATCAAATTCACATCAATCTCAGGAACATATAACACATCAGAAATGACTTTGTTACCTCTTGGAGTGCTTACTACAATGTCACATTTGCCTTTCACCTCCAAGTATTCACCATTGCCAATTCTGACTTTAGAGTTGTAGCTGAGATCTACATTTCTGAATAAATCTTTGTTATGCACCATGTGATGCGTGCTTCCACTGTCTACAAGCCATTCTTCTCTATTTCTGCTCGAACTACTAGCAATGCAGGTAGCAACAAACATTTGCTCCTCCTGGTTCTCATCATCTTCAGCAACTTGTGCTATTTCATGTTGTTGTTGCTTGTTCTTGCAGACGTTCTCCATATGCCCCTTTTGATTGCATTTGGAGCATGTGGAGTCTGGATTAAACCAACAGTCTTTCTCTGCATGGTTCGGCCTTTTACAGTACTTGCACAACTGCTTCTGCTTCTTCTCTATCTCATTACCTCCAGAACTTTCTTGCTTCTTCCCTTTCCTTTCTTCTAAATCTTCTTTCCTCTTCCACTGCTTTGAGCCTTTTCTTTGCTGAGTCCTGATCCTTTGCAGCTTGCCTTTGTTCAAATGCTTGTAAAGCATTTACAATTTTAGACAAGGAGACAGTTGACATGTCTCTTGTATCTTCTAAAGAAGACAACTTTGCTTCATATTTTGCAGGCAAAGTGTCAACCAGCTTCATCACAATCCTTTCTTGACTGATATCAGCACTCCCAAGCAGCCTCATCTTGTTTATGAGAGTCATGATCCTCTCAGAATATTGTCTGACAGTCTCATCATCCTTCATCTTCAAGTTCTCAAACTGTCTTCTGAGATTTGTCACTTGCAGCCTCCTTACTTTGTCCAACCCTTCAAATTCTGCTTTCAACATGTCCCAAGCTTCCTTTGGGGTTTTACATGTCATGATCAAATTGAAGATCACTTCAGAAACATTGTTCTGAATTACTGACAGAGCTTTAAAAGCCTTTGCAGTTTCAGTCTCATGATACTTCATCTGCTTAACTGTTGGATTATCTGGAAGGACATAAGGATCTTTGCCTTCGACAACTCCCCACATACGATGAGCTTGAAGAAAGGTTTGCATCTTCACAGACCAGGTTTGATAATTCTCACCTGTGAAGATATGAGGTGTGGGAACTATACCAGGAATGGTTGGATTTGAAGTAGACATGGTTTTATAGGTAATAGGAAATCTGTTGATGGGATAAAGGAACTCTGTTTAAGGATTTTTGATGCGGAAATCACAGGCTCTCAAAGATCTAAAAAGCTCTTGATACCAATTGTTGTGTTTTAACAGAAAGATTAAGGAAAATATAAGAACAATATGAAGAAGGAAAATAAGGAAATCTGAAAATGGAGGAGAAAAGAGCAGAGAGTTCTATTACTCTCTATGCTCTGCATTTTGCATTAATAGTCATAATATTAAACTAAACAAAGACAGGTGTCAAGCATGCACAGCCTCAATACATTCAAGACTGCAAAAGATAATCTGCACCTATCACATTGTTTTAGCATAAACATAGCATAATTATAACATCCATTAACTTAAACAGCTAGCAAACCCATTCAAATCTAACTGTTGGTAACTTGGTTTCCTCAAATATCCCCTGACAACCCATAAGAAGTAGCAGTTGCTTTTTTTCAAACCCAAAGCTATTTCCCTCATTTGTTCAATATCTACTTCGGCCATGCTCCCGAATGACACATAAACGACCGAACCCTTTGGCTTCTCGTTTAGCCAACTCATGCAAGTGATAGTGTCTAGTTTGAACAGATTTGTGCCATAGTCTTTGTCATGTTCAAGTCTTTTATCTAATCTAAGTACATGGATGGGAGAGTTGGTCCGATTGTCCCCACCTTCCAAAGTGTTGACATCCAATCCACGGTCTAATTGAAACAAGAGACAAGAGATGATCATAAAAATTACTCAATTCATTCATGAGCAAATATAGAAATTAAATGGCTTATTAGCCTTTTTGCCCCTGAACCACTATTGCTTCAAGGACGTTTTGCCCCTAAATTTCAAATCAGGACATTTTGTCCCTTGAACTTCCAAATTCACAAATAAATTTAGAAAGTTCAAGGGAAAAATTGTCTCGATTTTAATTTAGGAGGCAAATTGTTCTTAGACCCATCATTCGGGGGGCAAAAAGGCTAATAAACCGAAATTAAATTAATAATTATATAACGACAAAAGAGCCATTTTGCCCCCTAAACTTATAGCAGTTGGACGTCTTGCCCCCTAAACTTTAATCTTGGACAAAGTACCCCCTCAACTATTAAATCAGCCCTCTGTTGCCCCCTCTACAACGGACCGTTACTCACGTGACCCCACGTGACTAACGGTGCCGTTATGGCACTGACATGGTGCCGACGTGGCATAGCGACGTTTGATTAAGTGGGTCCACCCCGACCCATAGACCGACCCGAAAATAACCCACCAACTTTTTTTTGTTTTATTTTATTTTTTATTTCTTCATTTTTCTTTATTTTCTTCTTCTTCTACTACTTCTTTCTCCAAACTGAACCCTAGTTCTTATCCTCCAAAACCAGGCCGCCCTTCCTAAACCATTCCTCCATGGCCGCTGCTGCCAATTTCCTCCGGCGAGGCTTTGACGTCGCAGATCTCTTCCTTCCCCTTTCCTTTTTCCTTTCTCTATTCCCTTCTCAAACACACGATTTCATATTCCCAAAACCCATTTAACCCGAAACTTTGAAGCCCCGACTCCGTCTCTGTCCCAAGTCCCGACTCCACCAAACCAAAAACAATGGCTTCAACCGCCATCTCTCTGTCCTTACCAACATTTACTTCCTCTTGTTCTTCAACAAATTCCAACACATAGCTTCCATTTTCTATGTCTTGAGGAAGAGTGTTTTTCGTTGTGTGATTGGCAAAGCAGAAAGGGTTGTGATTTTGATTGATTTCTTTTTGGGTTGTGTTATTTCTTTTGTTAGTGGAGCGATTTTGATGGGTTTCAGGACATGGTCACAAAAGCTCTAGTTTGGAATTAATGTTGATCCATGGCGTTTTGTAAGTTTGGATTTCATAAATTAATTTTTAAGTTGGATCAGTTTCAAGTTTGTTTATCGATTTGCCTCTTGGTGCAAGGCTTTCTCAGTTGATGTGTGGAAGTATCTTGGTGTAAGATGTCAGTAAAAGATCCCAGTAACTATCAAACTAGAGTGTGAAAGATTATGGGAATGTTTCTTTGGTCAGGTAATAATGATTGCAGAAAATTCATATAGTGGATTGGCAAGTATAGAGTAATGGTGGAATAGTAACAGAGCTTTCTTTGTTTCTGCTTCATTTTACTTTTATTTTTTTTTGAGTTTTGGATTTTTTATAAATGAAAGAATGATTTTGATTAAAGGTAACAAAGAAAGGTAATCTTGATTAATTTTGAGAGAGAAGAAGAAGAAGAAGAAGAATTGTTTTAATTGGTTTTGAGAAAGAAGAAGAAAATAGAAAAAAAGGAAAAAATAAACGTTTTTTTTTATTTTTTTTAAAAAATCTGGTGGTTTTTTTTTCCCGGGTCGGGTATGAGAAATAAATGGGCCGAGCATTTTAAGCCGGATGGGGTGGACCCACTTAATATGCCACGTCAACACTGTAACGGCACTGACTAACGGTCCGTTACAGAGGGGGCAACAGAGGCCTGACTTTATAGTTGAGGGGGTATTTTGTCCAAGATTAAAGTTCAGGGGGCAAGTCGTCCAACTGATATAAGTTTAGGGGGCAAAATGGCTCTTTTGTCATTATATAACTTGTATATACTTACCTCTTTCTCCAATTCATAAAAGGTATCGAAAAGAACCCAATCTGCTAGGTCAATGTTGGAGAATTGATTGAGGACCATGTCAAGGAAAGCAGGGTAAGTTCCATAAAGTGATACGAAAGAAGGCAATTCGGAAGCTTTGAGGTGACGAGGCAATCCTGGAAGAGAAACATGAGGCTCCGAAATAGGAAGTCGAAGAAATCCCTTTTGAACATGATAATATACGCTATTGACAGCGCAAGCCATCCGATATGGGTTGGATCTTGGATGTCAATAATATTAGAGTTGTTTGGGTTTATAAGCAAGGTCTTAGAGAGGAAGACGGAGGTTACGAGGGTGGCTCTCAGACCTTTGGCGACTAAGCGTTTAGCGAATTGGATCATTGGGTTTATGTGGCCTTGGGCTGTGTAAGGGAGGATTAAAACGTGAGCTCTGCATTCACTCATAATTTCCGGCTTCATTGAGTTGAGATGTTCAAATTACTTCAAGAGGTAAATACAACGACTTATCTCTTTCGTTGTTGTGCAGTACTATATATTTTGTGCTTGACTTTGAAGTTTGGAAGGTGGAACATATTTATTTATAGAACGGGTGTATTAAACTAGACAAAAGAAGATTTGGTGTTTCTAAATTATTGATTTGGTGTATAAGTTGTCAATTAATTGAACTAAGGCTTCCTTTGTTAGAGCGGAGAAAAAGTCACTTATCTCTCACACAGAGGAGAAAAAGTCACTTTTCATCGTAACATTCTCCTTACATGCAATTTAGCAGTGTGGCCATTTCTCTAATGTAGTCCAATTTAATAACACGCGGACTTGATTTTTTTATTGGAAGAAATGTTGCGGTGGCTTAAATATGCTTCTACTCCAACCGACCGGGATCATGTGTTTGTCAAAGAGATCCTAATTAGAGTTGAGAGGCAAAATCATGTATGCAAAAAATTATCAATGGTAGAAACTAGAAATATTGTTAGACCCTAATTTGAATTTTGAAATGGTCTCAATTTAGGTTGGATCTCTATTTAGGCCCAAATAAGAAAATAGTAGTACTCCTATATTAACAAGGAGGAAAACTGAATGGGCTAAAGGTTTTGTAACAAACATAACCAGTAATCGGTTAAGGCCCAATGTAAGCAAAATCTGGAGAATTGTGAAACTTGGAAAATTCAAATTCCGGCAATAGCAAACCGAATTTGTTGAGTTGAGAAGTTTCTTCAATTGGTCTGAATTCTGATGGCTAGAATATTTCTTCAATTGCCTCATTCTTATATAATCTTATTATTATTAACGTTATAAATAAAATTTTTCAAGTCCCATCTGGTTAAATCTAATCCAACTTTTATGTTAGTTTTGTAATTTGTACTGTTGTTTGGGTAATTTAGTTTATTTCTTGCTAATCCCAATATCTAGCAATTATTAGTAATTAAAAAGATTTTTGTTCAATATGAACACTTTTAATGTACTACAAGTACAACTGTTGAAAGAAATTAGGAGTATTTCAAATTTACTCTGCCTTCAAATTACACAAAACTGATCTAGTGTATATAAATAAAAAGGAAAATAGAAAAATAGAACTTACGATATAAGCTCTCTCTTTCAATAAATAAATAAAAAAAAATCATTCCCTTTTCAAAATTTCCCGCCAGACAAAAGGAAATATGAGAATTGCAGAAATCTCGACGCCGGAGCTCCGGCAACCAGCTCAGGACCCGCAATCCCCACACCACCACCACCACCAACACAATCAACTAATCTCTCAACTTGAATCCAAAATCAAACAAACCGAGGCTCACCCAGCCAATGCTCCCCTACCCCATTCGCTCCCTTCCGATCTCCGCCAAATCGTAACTCACCTGACTCAACTCGCGCCTTTCCCCACCGTCAATAACTCTTTCAAACTCCACCTCTGGAAACTCAGCTATCGTCTTTGGAACGCCTGCGTCGACCTCTCTAACGCCGCCGCCATCCGCTCCCCTTCCTCCAAAACCTCTACTCTAAATGTTGTTAAACTCCGCCACATTGCAGCCGATATGCTCGCCCTCGCTGTACACGTCGAAGGCGTCCCTTCTCCGTTGATCAAATCCGCTTCCTTCTATTACAAGACCGGCCTCGCGTGGCACGATCTTAAAATCTTCGATCTAGCTTCTACGTGTTTCGAGAGAGCCACGGATCTTATCTCGAAGCTCGATATAAAGAAATTATCTGATGCAGGAGAGAGGAAACTTCTTTTAGATCTAAATCTCGCTAGATCTCTCACGGCGTGGGAGATTTCAGATAAAAATCTGGCGATAACGTTACTGAACCGTTCGAAAATTCTCCTTTTCGGTTCACCAGTTCACTTCAGAGCTCTGGCGAACCAGTTCTTAGCTTTAGCTAAGACCGTTTTATCAAGAACTGAAAATAATGGTAGCAGCTTCAACGAATGCTTGAAACTTATGAACGAAGCTTTGGAACTCTGCGAGAAAGGATTATCTGTTGCGCGAACACGAGAAGAAACGGTAGAGATCAAGGAATTAAAATCCAAAACGCTGCGTTTCATATCGGCGGTTCATTTGCAAAACGGAGAGTTTGAAAGCGTGATCAAGTGCGTTAAAGTTTTAAGGAAAAACGGCGGTGAGAGTGGAGACCACGCTTCGTTGCCGGTTTTGGCAATGAAGGCGTGGCTTGGTTTAGGGAGGTATAATGAAGCGGAGAAGGAGTTGAAGAGCATGGTTGTAAATAAAGGGATTCCCGAGGGCGTTTGGGTATCTGCGGTGGAAACTTATTTTCAGGCCGCAGGAAACGCGGGTGTGGAGACTGCGAAGGGGGTCTTTTTGGGGTTGTTGGGACGGTGTCATGTTAGTGCACGCGCTGCTGTGAGAGTGGTTCACAGGGTGATAGGGGAAGCTGGTGGAATTGAGGGGTCAAAAATTAGAGCGAAGGTGGTGGCGGAGCTGGCGTCGGATGAGAGAGTGGTTGCATTGTTTGCGGGTGAGACTGTGGCGAAAGAGAGGACAGCAATGCATGCTGTTCTTTGGAATTGGTAAGATGGCTGTTAATTTCCCTATCGTCTACTTTTCTGGGTGTTTGCATGTTTCAATTTTCAATTTTCAATTTTCTGATTGAGAAAAAGATTGCATATATGTATGAAAGATTTAATTTGAAGTATATATTTTAATTGTTCTGGATTTATTATGACTATTCACCTGCATTTGGTCTTGGATTGTTAAAATGAAGAGGACTATAGCTAGAGTTGTTTGGTTGCTTCATTGTTTCTTTCAACTAGCACACCAGTTTCACTGAAATGATTTAGTCACCATACTGAGTTACATATTTGTCTTCCAATTCCCCCTTGGACACTAGATTTCTGTAGTTATCTAAGAGATGATTATGGCTATATAGTGGCGACTGAGAGATATAGGATTAGGATCCTGCATACTCCAAAGTAGCTTTGGGCTTTTTGTAGAAGTCTTTTGCCCTGCAAGAAAATTTCTATGTTCTTTCTCAGTAGAAATCAACAATTCAACTAGCTTGATTTGAGAGAATTACTGATGTATACTTTGATTAGAATTTGTTAGATCTTCTCTCCTCAGTTTCTTTTCTCCTTTACAGTGGTTCAGCTAATTTCCAATTGAAAGATTATGAAACAAGTGCTGAGATGTTTGAGAAATCTATGCTTTATATACCACATGATACAGAGAATAGAGTTCTTCGAGCCAAGGGCTATAGAGTGCTGTGTCTCTGCTACCTTGGTCTCACTCAACTTGATCGAGCTCAGGAATACGTCAATGAGGCTGATAAGGTACTTTGAGATTATATATGAATTTTAGCATCTAAAATGATACTAATTGTCAAAGCACTATATTGATTTGTCCATGTCTTTTGCAGCTTGATTCGAACATCATATGTGCTTTCCTTAAGGTACTTGCTTTCTCTCTTATACAAGCTATGTGTGGACTAAATAAAACACTGACAGTCTGTCACCAGTGGATTCATTAGCTTAATGGGATAGTCATACTAAATTTATACTGTCCTGATTTATGCAGTTCAAAATCTGTTTGCAAAAGAATGATCATGGTGGTGCTATCAATCAGATACAAACAATGATAACCTGCCTAGACTTCACTCCAGACTTTCTCTCTCTTTCAGCCCATGAAGCTGTTGCTTCCCGTGCTCTTCCAGTTGCTGTTGCTGCTCTTTCCAACTTTCTTAACTTCTACACTTCAGGGAAACCAATGCCAACGACAGAAGTTGTAGTGCTACGCACATTGGTCACAATTCTATCCCAAGACCTTGGTCAAGAGGATGAAGTCCTCAAATTCTTGAAACAAGCACACATCAGAGCTTCTGAGCTTGGAGCTGACTGCTTCTTTGGCAAGGGGGAGGTTGGAAGACGAGAAAAGAATTGGTTTGCAGTAACTTCATGGAATTGTGGAACAAACTGTGGCAAGGAAAAGAACTATGAACTATGTGCTGAATTCTTTAGACTGGCTTCTGGATTTTATAGTGCTATGGTTGATGGACAAGTAGAAGAAGAATCTAATATCCTGATTTGCAGATCACTGATACTGACTGTTGCTGCAATGATAGCTTCAGAGAATCAAAAAATGGCTCCATTGGCAGATGCTGAAGTAAAAAGTGCTGTTGAGCTACTAGAGAGAGCAGGGAAGGTATATGGCATTAATTGTTTCAGTATTTTCTTTAATGAGTTGTTGTGCTGTCTTCCATAAGAAACTGAGATGTTCATTTGTTTGTGTTGAAAATGCTTGAGGGCTGCTTCCCTCATACTTTAATAAGTATTTCTTTTGTTGAAGCTGTTTTTCCATATAACTCTTCATTTGATGCATGGCTACAGATACTGACTTCGCTCTCAGTGGGAACCCAGCTAACCGATGATAAAGTTACTACCATTGATGCTGACCTTTTTTTCATATATGTGCTCAATGCCTATGAAATGCATGGAAGACTAAACAATTCAGAGACCCAACAACATCTTGTTAAGAGTTTTGCGGGAACAAAGGCTTGCAGTCCTGAGTTTCTTCTCCAAATTGGCCTGAATGCCTCACAGGGTCCAAGATTTAATGCGGAAGTGGCAACCTTTGCTCTCAGTGAGTGCCTCTCAGGCTTTCTTTCTTCCCCCTCTCCTGACTACCAAAATGTGGCGCTTATTGTCCGAAGGCTGATTACAATAGCTAGTATTCACAAGGGTGATACAGAAGATGATGCAGTGCTTAGTCTGTACAAGCAAGCATACCGGATAATGGTGGGGTTGAAGGAAGGGGAATATCCGACAGAGGAGGGCAAATGGCTTGCAATGACTGCATGGAATCAGGCAGCTTTACCTGTAAGGATGGGACAGATTGATGTGGCAAAGAAGTGGATGAATGTTGGGTTGGAGCTTGCTAAGAAGGTTGCCAGAATGGAGACTTATCAAGCATGCATGGAGGATTATGTTACCGGGTTTGAAAAGAAATTTGATAAGCCGATTACTGGGGAAAGCCGGTCTCAACTAGTACAGTAGTATGCATAAATCCCATACAGTTTAACAATAGTATTTCTTAATTAAGGGTAGTTGTCTATGTACAATAGTTAAACCTCATATAATGTATATACAATATCAGTGCTAAATATTATGCAATCTTTATGAAATCTGTTCTGTTCTAAAGAAAGTTATCTGTTCCCATAAGCTATGAGTTTGCACCCCAAGTCCCAAACCAAGGCTTAGAAAATATCAATTCTATGGGTTAGAGCCCACTTTAGCCAAGCTTTCCCGCTTAGCCCAATAACTTTTTTACTCTTATCATCTTCTTCATCCCTGTCTTTTCTTGTGAACGATCACTATGGAGTCTCTTTCCATGATCCTCTCATCATCTCCACCCCTCCAAAACCACCCCAAAACCCACAAATTCCCCTCTAACAAATCGAGTCCTTTCTTCCCAAACTCCATTTCCATTCATCAACAGAACAATTTCCCCTCCACCAAACTAAACTCTCCTTCTACCTTTCCTCAGTCTCAAAGCCATCAGGAAAAGCCTCTTTCACTTCTTAAAAACTCTTCTGTTTCTTTTACCTTATTTAACCTCTTCACTTCTTTGCCTTGTCTTGCCGCTGAAACGGTTTTCTCCTCGACCGAGCCAGGCAAAATAAGCCTGGAAGCAGTCTTTGTCTCAATTGATGATTTTTTCAACAAAAACCCATTCTTTGTTGCAGGCTGCACCTTCATTTGGCTGGTTGCTATACCTTTAACTAAAGAATACTTGAGCAAATACAAGTTCATATCCGCCATTGATGCGTTTCGGAAGCTCCGTGATGACCCAAATGCGCAACTGTTGGATATTAGAGATACGAAGACTCTGGCTTCTTTGGGGTCTCCGAATTTGAAGTATTTGAACAAGGATTCTGTTCGGCTTCAGTTTACTGCTGAAGATGAAGATGGGTTCGTGAAAAAAGTTCTGGAGAAGTTTCCAGACCCTGCAAATACTGTTCTTTGCCTTCTTGACAAGTAAGGCTTTTGGGAATCGGCCTTTCAATTCTTAACAAAAATTTACAACTTTTTAGTGGACTCATGCTCAAAAGTTTACTGGCTATCCATAATTGCATTTTAATTTTTCTGGTTTTTTTTTTTTAATTTTTTTTTTTTTTTTTTTTTTTTTGTGTAAGGTAGTTTCGATGGAAATTCCTTGAAAGCGGCTGAGTTATTGTTTCAGAGTGGTTTTAAAGAGGCTTATGCAATCAGGGGTGGGGTCAGAGGCAAGAAAGGGTGGCTGGTAAGTCTCTTTGTTTCTTAGCATATGTCTTGGTATATTGTATGGTTAAGTTCAGTCTTCAGAGTTTATGGATTCTTGTAATGGAGCTCTAGTTTAGATACATTCTAGTATCTTTTCAAGATAGTAACGCTATTCCAATTTTTTATATTTTTAGTTGGTTCCTTTGTATGGTCTTTTCCAGATTATCTTCATGCACATCACAATTTTTTCGGTTTGAGCAAGCCTAGCAAAGCTGATTAGGGGAACATCTTAACTAGGGTGGGGAGGAATCTCTGGCTTTTGGGCTAACATCTTAAATATTCTATATGAGACTATTACAATGCTTATCATGGATATGCCCGAGAGTTTTTGTTACTTGGAGATAAACTACTTTTCCTTAGTATATGTGTCATACTTTTGTGGCATAATTTACTACCACAGAATATCGGAAGTCAAGGAATTTCTGGATAATATTCATCCTTTTTTATTAAATGTTTAAACTTGATTGAATGTTAATGATCTCGGTCAATCTTATCTTGAGGGATAAATGAGTAAACTTGAGACTGGTACCTTGGAAAATTACGGGTCACACAAGGCTTGTGTCCTTGCAATTTTGATCAAGAAAGCTTCAAAACAATCATTAGATATGTGGCACTGGTTTGTATTAACTTGTATCTTTTGGCAGATATGGCTATTGGTCCAATTTCGTAGGAATTGAGCTTTGGATAACAGAGCACATGAAATAAAAGATCACCAAGATAGGAGGTTTTTTTTTGACAGACTGGGCTAATTTAACTTCAGTTGACTTTTGTCATCTCTTGCCTGCTCTCACGGATAAAATTATCCCCAACTACTATTTCTTTAATGATTAAATCTAAACATGTCAGTTCTAACTTGATTAAGTCTAAGTAAGAGTGGTGTTAAATTTTCTTAAAACCCCAAGGCGGTTGAGTATGTGAGAGTAATATTAGTATCAGTTTATATGCTGCTAGTGTAGAACATGGATTATATTAGTATCATATTTTTGGTTTCATGCAGGCCATACAGGATACTCTTTTGCCACCTTCTGTACATATTAAGCCTATGAAGAAGAAGAAGAAGAAAGTTAAAATTTCTCAACAGGTTGGGATAAATGGAGCAGTTAGTCAAGTTGAAGATAACAAAGAGGATTCCTCTTCAACAAGTTCCCTTGTAGCAGAAAGTCAAACAATCAATGGTGAAGCTACTGAATCCGTGGCACGTGCAAAAGTTGGTTCTCAGTCCTCTTCTCCTTACCCTAATGTATGACTTCTATCCTTTTCTTCTGCAAGTGCTTTTATAGTACAAAGTCAAGGGGATGGTAATACACTTACAAAATCAATGCCATCTGTTAAAATTTGGTTCCTTGTCTTCCTTTTCGCAAACCTGTGATCTCTGTGTGTGGTTTGGTGTTCAAGATTCCCCTTGGAAAGAGTTGAAATAGAATACTGAATACCTCAAAAGAGTAGGTAATTTATGGCTTTGCTGGTGCTTGTTAAATTATGAATGATACATATCAGAATGTGTTTTAAAGGAAAATTGGGGGCAGAATCAAGAATGTGTTAACAAGGATACCACAATTCAACTACATGATGATGGTTATCGGCATAATGATGAAGCTCTATATGCTTTTTTTGAAAATTTATGGTGATATGACTATATGGAGCCACTCTTAAGTTTGTAAAGCTTGCAATTGTTTACATGTTAATTCATGAATGACTTAACCTTGATGAAATTTACTGAGATTTTCTCTTCTTTTTCTGTAGTATCCAGATTTGAAGCCGCCATCTTCACCAACTCCATCAAAACCACGCAAATGATGCAGAAGTGTGTTCATTCCTGAGGATCATTCCCCTTTTGGGAAGCAACCTTTCATTTTTGTAATTAGTAGTTACACATTTCATTTAAATTTTAGTTGACTTAATTGAATCTGAATTTTATGTCACATTATGTACAATAAGTAGGGTTTCCCTTCCTTTTTAATTTCTAAAACTTTTCGGCGGGTAAACATGAGATGAATGTAATTCCAAGTCTTAAATGTAGAGAACAACCAAAATTCTAAACCTTTTTTAGTAATGTAGCTACTCTTTGATATGTTTCCAGCTAACTGTCAAGTTTGTGATTCCATTTGGATGTTTTGGGACTAAATTGTTGCATTAGCAATCTTAGAATGTCCTTTGGATTCAAAAATTTTCAAATTGGTAGCATTTAGAATAACATTGTTTTGGTAGGCTAATTTTTCAAATAGGTCTTTAATGGTTTTTGTCTGCCTCTCTACATATACCTATAGTCCTATACAAGTTACCAAGTTCCTGGCATACACAGATGGGATGTGATTGATTGAATTTGGGAAGCTGTCAACAAATATGTAGCAAGGTTCACATTTCAGTATCCATGCAGAAAGGCCGGTAATATACTTCTTATTATTTGTAATGTAATTTATTTTTATTGGTTTCTCTTTCTCCTCCAAAAAGGAAATAGCAACAAATGTTTTAATTTGAGATTATATTCCCGATCATGATTTGTTAATTGATTCAAATTCATCAACTGAAATTCAATTTTCTTGATATGTTTAGTTCCCAATCTTCTTTGAGAGATTTATTAATGATATATTACGTTCTTAACTTTATCACTGTTACTGATCTAATTTTTAGGTTACCTTGCCAGTTTTGTGGGGCATATGGGAAACAAATCATGTTAACCAAATCTGTTAACCAAATCAGTAAAGGTAGGTAGGCTAATTGTGTATTCCAATTTTTTTTTAAATGTTAATTTTTCTTTTGAAAGCATACCAAAGAGTAGGAGGTATGTATTATAATAATATATATAAATATATTACAATAAGATCAGTTTTAAACGATGGCTTTGATTTGTTGAATTTTTTTTTTTTTTTGTTTTAGATGATGGAGGTCAAATCCAGTATGTCCTTTTGCATTTGCTTGGTCGAACCCACTGTCCCACAAGTGTTTGTGAATGGCAATGGCAATTACATATTGGAGGCCTTGGTGGTTAGAAACTAAAAGTTTCATATATTTTGCTTTCACTTTAGATCTTTCATTTCAGACTTCATTTAATTTTTTGTTTCTTGCTGCTTTTTACATCTTAAGAATGCTGTCCTAAGTGGTCAATTGCAAAAACTTCTAGCTGCAAGTTAATGAACCGATAAACAAAGAGATTCAAAAGACTCATTGGTAGGTTGTAAGTTAATGATATATCATCTTACTAAAGACTGGGGTTCAAGTTATAAGTTGTTGTAGATGTAGTTTTGGGAGGGAGCAATGACTTTAGTTTTAGTTTTCACTAAAATCTGTTCTTTGTGATTCTATTAGATCTTTTATCGTTCTTCCCATGGTAAATATTACTGTTGTTTTTCTTCTAAAATGATTTTGATACAAGTGAAATGTCAACATGATTTTGATACAAGTGAAATGTCAACATGATTTTGATGATGTATATTTGGGGTTACTTAGGTATTATTCTCCCTGCTAACTGTTTGTTGCAATGCCAAAATGACCGTAAAAATCCCCCATTAGGTGAGGGTTTTCATTTTAGGAAACTGCACATTATTTCAATATTAGAAATGAAATACTCTATTTGAGTCTATTCCTGCATATATAGGTGCCTAATTTTGTTTCAAGCTTTATGCAAAAATAAGTCTGATATTACTTCTATATATTTAGCATGCAAGTTAAATTTCCAGGTACTATTTAGCATGAGTATTGAATAATGGAACCTAAGTCTGGGATTTGGGCTTTTTTAGGGGATATATTATTAAACTTCAATTTGAGGTATATTTAAATTAGAGCTTTAAGAAAGCCATGTGTTGCATACATTCATACTTCAAAAGGGAAATTAAATTGTATAATGCCACCTTTGTGCAGAAAAAATTGATGACTCATTTCTTTGGGACTTGGATGCTGTATACGAGGAACCTCTACCACCTCCTCCATATGAGATGGTTTTCTTGCATGGAGGCAGGTTTGTTTAAAGTGAGGGACAACTTAAGTACATTGATGGAAGGAGGGATATGTATGCAACCTTAGTGACCCAGATAAGCTGTGTATGTGGGTCTTGTTAGGTCAAGCAAGATTAGGTGTCTAAAGTGGTGTGAGGCAGGAGTGGCATTGGCTGATGGGTTGAGGTTGTTAGAAAATGATGATGATGTGCAGCAAATGGGTGCTGTGTTGGAAGAGAAGAAGTGTGTGGAAATCTATGTGGAGGCTGCTGCAACTGGACAAGTTATTAGGCTCGGAAAGAAACAGAGCTGACAATTTCAACATTTCATGGTAATATGAACAATTACACCACAGTGAGGAAATTGAAGGTGAAATTACTCAACTCATTTTTCTTATTGAACAACTTTTCCTTTTTTTTTTGGAAAGAAAACAACTTTTTCTAAGCAGGTCTATCATATTTGACCCCTTTTATTTTTGTCACAGGAAGCTGTTCAAAGGAAGGAAACAACTGAAAGAAGGAAGCTGAAGCTGCTGAAAGGAGGCTTCTGTCAATGAGCTAGGGGAATCCTTCTTCAGCAACCCCAAGTCAAGAAAGTAGGCAGACATAACTTGAAGCTCACTTAGGGGCTAGGCATTTATTGTTTTGTTTAAAACACCAGAAAATTGGGGCAAAATAGCAATTCTTTTGTGTTGATATGAATATGCCTTTTGTGTATAACTCATTTTGGTACATTGGTTTAGGTTAAGCCAAGGATGGCCCCAAAAGCTCATTGCCAGTTAATCAAACATTTGATGTATAACTCGTTTTGATATATGCATTTCTATTTCAAAAACAAATTTGAATGTGCAAATTAATTGGAACTATCATTACTGAAGTAGAAGCCATTCCAGCTTGAATAACAATGGAGGGAGATTAAAGAGGAGAAGAAGAAAAACACGAGCTAGGGTTAGAAAATGGATAATTGGCAGAGAAAGAATGCACAGGGTTATTTGGGTAGGGTAGGGTAGGTTTGTTAAGATATTAGTAATGGCTAAAATCCCAGTTTGGTACCAAACCTTTTAGGAAAATCCCAACTTAGTATCAAATCTTTAATTTCGGATTATTAGGTAACAAACCTTTGAAAAAAGGTCCAATTAAGTACTTTTTGACTCTGACAACAGCGATTTAAAGACACGCGCCGTTAAGTCCATTTTTCTGTCATTTTAGGTTGAAGTTATTGGTAAAATTGCATGTTAGGTCCCTGATGACTAATTATGCAAATAAGTCTCAATAGCCAAATTTCATAAATTTATATATTTTTGGCAAATAATTAGCCCACAAAAACTCGTTATTATTAACTATTTAGTGGATAATTAATGCATAATTAATTTCAAATTAATGCCAAAAATCAATACATACTATTTTCATCGAAAATTATGGCATATTTACATAGTAAATAATTATAAAAAATTGCCATAATTAATATATTATACTGATTACGGTAATTATATTATATAATTATTATTGCTATAATTAAAAATTAATTATTATTATTTATTACTAGAAAAAAAACAAACTTTCCAAAATTTTATCTTCAAAAATATCAAAATCCACTTTTTGAAGAACACATCAAGAACAATGAAGAACACAAAGTACATTTAAACCCAAACCCAAAACTGTCATTGGGAAAGAAATTGGCTCTTCTGCTAATGGCACTAATACAGCAAGAATCAAATTCACTAACTAACCCCTGGATATCAAAAATAACACTGCCCCAATCTAACAATGAGGCATCTGCTCTATTAATTTCCTTAACAGCTAGAAAACAATCACGTAGCTTAATTCTGACAATACAAACATATAGAGGCTTAAGCACGCAGCTTTAAACCGTTCAGACCAAAAATCCAAAGGAAAAGTATGAAAATCAATCCCAATATGGCACTAACTCTTCCCAAATTCGCTTGCTAAAACTACATCCAAAAAAAGCATGGTAAGAATCTTCTCCAGAATTAGTGCAAAAAAAAATAATCTTCTCCAGAACTACCGCAAACACAACATATATCAGGGATATCCACAAAAACATATTAAGAAGCTACAGGGAGAGCACCCATGTTGTAGATGAAAACATATGAATCAAAATTAAAGTGCAAATTGTTAACCTAAGAAGCTGAAGCTAACAAAAGTAGCCAAGAAAGTCTAATTTCTGCCATCTTAAAGAGTAGACGGAAATATAGTCTTTTTCTGCTTTGCGCACGCCTATGCCATTGACAACATTTAAAGTCAAAACTTTTGAAGCTAACTTAAACGGCCTTAACAATGCCTAAGCCTTCTCACTTGTTCCACTTTGCATAGTCTGTGTGGTTGTTAAATCCTACAAGAAAATTAAATAGAAATATATAGCAATCATAAATAATTATTATAAAAATATATAATTTCATCATATTATAATAAAATTTTTAAATTAATACTTTACCGTGGAATTTGTTGGATGAGATTGAGACTCTAAAGACATACTTCCTTGTCCTTGGTTCAAATTCTGAGGTGTATTTGAATCCTGAGTGCATGTAAAAATACAGTTGTTTAACGAGAGTAAATCAACTGGTTGAATAAGGCAATTGCCACCAAACAAAAAGAACAAAAGCAATTACTATTAGATTAATAATTAAGTACCTGGTCTATATGAGAAGAAAACACTTGTTTTGTTGCATTGGGATCTGATGTTATCTCAGCACTAGAACCACACTTTTAAAACATGGAGAATAAGAATTAGGAAAAGTTGAAATCTTCTACTTAAACAACATATATCACGAAAATATTTGATTGTATCATATGAAGTACTACCTTGATTCTTTTAGCAATCGGCAAGTGCGTATTGTATGACCATTTTGCTTACAGTGTGAACACTTTTTTTAACCTTTTTTTTGCTCTAATGATCCTTTCTTTCTCATGGATTTAGGACGTCCTTTGGTAGTCACATGGGGAGGATCAAGCAATATTGAATTTTGACTCAAAAGATGGGTCTCCTCATCTCTCAAAACAGCTTCAGGAACATTCTTGCTAATCACCACATCAGTAGGGTTATTGCCCTTGTCATCTTCAATTTTCAAGCCATCAAGTTCTTCAAACAATCGCTGTAAACCTCCAATGGCAATATCTTAATATTTTTGAGACCTCGAAGCTTTTTCTGAAAGCTCTAAAAAATGAACCATGACACTATTAAATAACATCATTGAAGACGTTGGAGCATTATTATCATGATCCGAGGTGATATCAACTTCCCCCTCTTTAGCATTTCTTGTCCACCGATCTAAAAAGTAATGACTAGGCAATGAGTGCACCTTTTTCTTAATAAGGACCGCCAATTGATGCCTACAAGGAATGCCTACAAATTCAAACATGTGACACTTACAAGCTGTAGTTGTTGACGATACATCAAATGTCACAATGTATTCTGGTTTTTTCTTGTCAAATTCATGCACTCCATACTTGTAAACTTGCTCAACTGCATTAATCTTTTCCGCAACAAACTGTTGAGAATGAATTAGCTCATCTTGAAACTTTCTAAACATTTTTCTTGTGTAAACCATAGAAGCTTCTTTCTCCATTGGATACATTGTCCTCAGAATTGGCTTTGAATTCATTGTTTTGAAACTTTGCTCCCTTTCTTTATTGTATCTTGCATCAAGGGCCTTATCATATTGGATCACAAACTTACTCATCGGTGTGCTTGCATTGACATAGTCTTTGAAGTACTTGTTCATACTTTCACTTCTCTGCGTAGTAGACATCCCAGCACAAAAGCTACTCCGCACATAAGCAGGAATCCATTTTTCTCGAATAGAATATAACTTTATAAGCCAACTATTTTCTTGCAGACCATACTTCTCCATTATTGCTGCCCATTCAGATTCGAACTCACTTGGAAGTAAAAATTATGTATACACTTGGCAAACTCACTCTTGAAATCATCAAACTTGTGATAAACATGGCTAAGGTTCTTTGAAAACTTTTTTTCAATATGCCACATGCAATAATGGTGTACACTGTTAGGCAAAACCTTCGCAATTGCATTACTTATGGATGCATCTTGATCTGTAATTATTGTCTTTGGATGATTTCCATACATTGCTTCCAACCAAGTTTTTAGCAACCAAACAAATGTTTCCTCTGTCTCATCCCACAATAGAGCACAACCAAATAAGATGGACTGATGATGATGATTAAATCCGATGAAAGGAACAAAAGGCATTTTATATTTGTTTGTCAAATAGGTTGGGTCAAAAGTAACAGCATCACCAAAATACTTATAAGCTATCCTGGATCTTGAATCAGCCCAAAAACAATTCGCTAATTTACCTTCAGCATCCATTTGTATTGCATAAAAAAATCCTGGATTCTTGGATTGACATTCCTTAAAGTAATTGAGCATCAACTGTGCATCACCCTTTTCAAGTTGCTTTTGTCTTTTATTACTTGAATAATTTTGAATATCACGCTCAGTTAAACCAACCTTGTCAATGCCACCGGATTCGATAGCTAAAAATGACATGATTTTGCTTGGACGAACTTCTGAATCATCAAGTACATCAATCAAATTTCGTTGAACTCTTGTCCTTTTTCTATGAGCACGTAGAAATGGAACACTTTTCGGAGTAGCAAGCTCGTGATAGTGATCTCTCGTGAATCTTAAAATTATCCATCTATCAACACCAACTTTCTTAGACACATAGATCATTGCCTTACAACCTGTTCTTGTCTCATCAGGTGCTGCTTTAATCCTATCCTCCCTATTAACATATATTTTGGCACGGTGACCTTCCTTTGAGCAGACAAATTCTTGCCTGATGATCACTTCAGTTTTTCGAGATTTCGTTACGCGACTCCTACGAATCCCAAATCCTTTATGTTTTGCATACTTGGTATAATACTCTAAACCTTCTTCCAACGATTCAAACTCCATTCCATTATACGGCTCAAGAATCTCTTGGTTATTACTACTATTTTCCTCATTCCCATGCTCATCATGATTCTCATTGGATACCTTTAAATTAGTTTCACAAAGATACTCTTGAATCAATCCCATCAACTAAAGTGATTTCTTCATCCATATAAGGTTCCATCATAAATCTGGAAAAAAATTAATATTATATTTTTAATCCAAAATAGCAAATTTTGAGTCATCAAAGCATGGTTGAAGGACCATGCCCTTCATCCAAACTAAAACTACTACTTGATTAACAGAAGGCAACCCTCTAGAAGTCTCAAATGGATATATACACAAAATAATAATTAACAGAAGGTAACTTTGTAAAAAGGCTGTTATTATTATGATATAAATACAAAAATCAAGCATAGATGATATATATAGTAGATTAATTAGGTAATGTCAACCAAAATAGTAGGCATTTATTAAAGGAACCTAAACCTATTGATATGTGTATGGAATATGGATATTTCAACACTACAAATATAGTGCTCGTGCTATTAAAGGTATAAGACCCTTTAAAAATAAATTTCTAAGAATAAACATGAAGAAATTAAAGCAATTATAAGCTTTTTATAGACCTCGATGGATTATATATTTCATACCTTGTAATTTTGTCTGTTGGTGAATTTACTAATGATTGTTGAGACAAAAGTAAAACTATTTTGTTCCATAGGGAGATTCTTGAACTAATACTCCTATTTTTGTGTCCCAAGTAACTAAAATTTTTGAGAGACAATGCATTAATTGTTCACATGATACCCACTTATCCTATTAGTTTCAATTTCAAGCCTACATGCTAAATCGATCAAAGTATGGATGTCTTTGATTTGTTGCACAAATTCCCAATAAAACTGAACATAGAAATATCATGATGTGTAGTTTTCTAAGAAAAACTTACAGTTCCTAGAGCAAGTAGCAAGTAGACCCGTCAAAGAAAAGAATTGAACCAAGTAACGTAAAAGCCAATATGACCAAAGCCGATCTCTGCAAAAAGAAAAGAAGCCAAATTTTCTCACGTTAAAAGCCAAAACTAATTCAACCATCAACTCACGAAATCTAGCGAGAAGATAAAGATAATTATAATTGAATGGATTCAATCTTATAAAATCAGTCTTTGGCTAACAAAATAAACCTTGAATTCAGTCTTATAAATCACGAAATCTAGCAATCTCTGCACTAACGATGATTGAGTCATCCCAAATAGGCTAGGGCTAAGGCTGTCGAAGGAAGCTGGGGATGGAATGGAGACGATGAAGCTTAGAAAATAACCAAGATCGCGATTTTGGGTTATGGAAGACGGTAGTTGATTGTGAAAAAATATAATATAATTTAATTATTAAAAAGAATTATTGTAATTTATTTAGAAGGGCCTACAATATTTTGTGTTTTCTCATTAATGAGATGGCACAATTCTATGGTCTAACAGTGTATGGCTTCTATACACTGACAGTGCATAAAATATAAACTTTATATATTTATTCAATAAGAAAAGGGAAAACGAAAGTACAATACCAATCAAATGACAACTCCCTACCAGCACAAAACAAAAACAGCTAAAATAACTAACGATACAAACAGCAAAAACCTAACACAAAAAAACCTCTTCACAAACCAGACAGATTGGTTGAAAGATCAACAAAAGTACACAATCAAACCCTTCCTTTGAAATCTATCAATATCTTGGTTGGCTTCTCTGAGTTAAAGGTTCTGAATTTTATCTTTCTTTCTTTTCCTTGAACTTTTAGATAATTTTTAATAGGTAAATGAATATCGGTATCTATGGAGTATGGCATGCATTTTGAATGTGTATTTATGCATTATCATTTATGTATCACCATGAGTATATAGGTACATGGAGTAGGATCCTTCGTTTTAATAAAAAAAATGTTTCTTGATGTATTGCATGCCTGATTATGATTTCAGTTCCTTACATAACCTCATTGCCTTGCCTTGCAGAACATTGCTTTATATTCTGTGGTGAAATTTGAAGTTGGCAAGCATCAAGCATAACACTCAGCTCAAATCCAACACATATCCATCCCTACATTTGACTATATTAATTTAATACCACACCTTCTAGTAATTAATGGCTGTTTCTCTGTCTCATGCTCCAAACCCAGCCACAAAATCCTCAGTCTCCCTGTCTCCTCTCTCTCCTCCCTCCATCAAAATCCCCACTTTCTCTCCTTTGACTGCTAAACCCCTCAGTTCCACCTTCACCCGACAAGCTACTCGGGCAATCAGTACCGTTACCCCACATGCCACCTCTATTTCATCAGAGACCACAACACAACAACAACCTTCCATGGCCTCGGAGTGATGAAATTTCCATCATTTTTTTTTTTAAAAAAAAGAAACTTTTTAAAGAGATGTTAATGGTATGAACTGCCCAAATTTGGGAAATTCCTATGAGAATTGCATTATTATATGTCTCGGAGAATTTTGAAACTTGCTTTTAATCTCGGAATGGACATGAGTTTTTCTAACTCTGTTTTATTATACTACTAAATTCACTTAAATTTCGAACTTCTTAATAAGAAAAACAAAGAGTAAAAGAAAAGAAAAGCAAAAAGGCTGTGCAGGTACAAACATGAAACATGTTAGGACAAAACCAGGAGAAAGCAAATAGGTCCGAGTCATGAGAAAGCCTAGAAAATAATCACGTTAAAAGACAAATCCACTAAACTAGGCTTATACTCGCCTAACGTGAAGAAAATATAAACCTCCCCAAAATGCTGATTGTGAACAACTGCCAATTAGTCTCACTAGATATCGACTTGAGTGCGACTAAAGCGAGTGAGTGAAAGGCTTGCAAATTGCTTGGGGAGTGTGTGGCTACAGAGAACTTGTATGTGAAACTCATGGAAGAATGAATCCTTATGTACACATAATTCTCATTCTTATAGCATATTTCCGCATGCCATTAAAATGATACTCAAATTAATATGAATGTGACCTCTAATGCTCATAAAGATGAGATCCTACCTATGAAGGTTCAGGTTACATCATCAAAATACCTAACAGTCTCTTTATTTTAAAGAGAGGAAGCTTATTTATAGATATTGTACTTTGCCTGAGCTTGGAAGATCTAACAACATACGCGAATTAGATTATAGTAATTAAGTTGTTATCATCGATGGAGGGCCAGTGTCTTTATTTATAATATCTTGGGTTGCCTAGTACACCTTACAATTATGTACTGCTTTTTGATCTCTGCATCTTTTCCTTGCTATGAAAAGTTTCGGCTTCTCAACAGCGATTGAACAGATAGGAATATATAGCTCCCATGGCTCCATCATTATCATTGGCTTGTGAGGTTTTCTGTTTTATATGTTTATATCTTTATGGCTGTTGGCCAACTCTGCTATTGTGAACGGAACTCGTGTAAGTAAGACATTTTGAGCTCATGGATACCGCTAGGATTAGAAGGAATCTCTTGGACAATGGCCTTGTTTTAACTCCCTAAATGGGGTATGCATGATGCTGCTTATCCTTTTCCTCTCGAGTTATCTCATTTCTTTATAAATTTACTGGATAACTTTCTATATGAAGTCAAAAAGCATCATATATAATAGCTGTTACATATATATAAGAAAAACATGAAAACAAAGAGAGACATCCATGTGCTTATCAAGCTAAAGCTTAACTTTCATGTTCACATTGATGTTAATTAATTCTCTACATGTTTTTGTTTGAGCTATCTCATTTTTCAAGCTTAAGTTTCTTGTAAATAGCCCTGTTACCTGTAAGCTCTCTCTGTAAATTTCCCTGGTTTTGTTATCAACTGGAACAGTTGGATTGGAACATTTCCGGTGCAACATCAATGAGACATTGATCAAGGAAACCAGTAACTAGTTCTTGACTGCCAAAACAATATCACCTTGTCTTGAGTTCCATGATATACTTTCATTTTATGAAGACACGTGCTGGACAAAGAATTTTTCATTAATGGATCACTTTGTAATTGTACGACAGCTGAGGCAATGGTCTCAAGTGGTCTAGCTGCAGCTGATACACCTATATCAATTTAGGTGATGTACTATATAATATATGACTACTCAACTCTTAATCTATCACATTTGATTTTTCTTTACAAACTCACCTTCACTTTGTTTCTTATCGAATTTTTTATTTGTTTCTTATTTAGATGATTGCTGGGGAGAACCTGATAGAAATTCTCAGGTAACATTCCTGTAACTTGGTGCTCTTGCTGTTAAGAGACTGCAATAACTAATAGTTAGTGTCTGATCTTGTCAGGGGAATTGAGTTCCTAAAGCTTCTACTTTTCCTTCAGGCATCAGGGCTCCTCCTGCAGATTATGTTCACAGCAAAGTGCTTAAACTAGGAAGTTACTCGGATGCAGGGTATAATTGAATTGATTCTTAATGGTTTAAATTAATATATTAGGGATGGAAAGCTCAGAAAAAAAGGTTAATTCCATGCCAGAAGGTTTCAAGCCTCAACATTTTATGTACTACTTATCCTGTTAGGAAACAAACTTGTACCCGGACCATGCCTGGATAGCTGGGTCCCTAGGACATGAAGAACAAGATGCAAAAACCTTTGCTTCTTCATGGGTATGCGCATGCTTCTTCTATTTGTGGTTCCTTTTTTTTTCTTTCTTTCTTTCTATGTTTTCTATATATGAGTTTCATTGGTATCTAAGATAATTCTTGTTTGGTCCAGGGTGTTGATTACTTGAAATATGACAAGTGTTATTACAATACTGGCGTCAGCCCAAAGGACAGGTGATTTACTTTGATCTGAATGATGTGATGATAAACGCAGCTTGTCATTTTAATTGTACCAAATTAAGCACATTTAGATGTCTGATGATAACTTAAGAGTCTGAAAACTGTGTGAAAATTTTCCTAACTTGCCTAAAAACAAATGCTGTGAGAGATCCAGGCATACTTCATGCTTGGAGTAGGAAATGGTGGCATGACAACATGTTTCATATAAGCCTGTGATGTAGGAACTTCTTTTCTTTTTCCCCACAATAAGGTACAATTGCGAATGATTTTCCTTCATTGAACGGATAATGTAGGCATTGGCAGGCCCTTTGATTAACAATATGGTAGCCGTACGTGGTCCTATCTCCTATGGAAAACAGGATCTTCCCTAGCAAACATCACTGCTTATTGGTCTCATATAGACATCAACTATTGTTGATGCTTGATAGTTGATACTTATGGGCGGTAAGTTACCATCTAGACATTACAGTTTTTATTTTTTGTCTCAGGTTTTTATGTTTATAATTATGTTGCTTGCTTTTCTCCTAAACTTGTTAAAATCATGAACAGCATTCGACAGAGAGTTGGGTTCAAACCCAGATTTCTGCCCAAGTGGATTCTCATGCTTGTATTATATATTTTCTTCGGAAACGGCGAAACCCCACAAAAGAGTAGTTGAGCATTGAACAAAAGGTTCACATTTTGATAGCATTGCAAGCCAATAGGCAACAGCAGACTGCAGCAGGGCGTCTGGAGACCATGCCATTGTGCATTTGCTTATGTATTGTGAATTTATTCAACACAAGAAACGATATAGAAATCTGTATATATTAATTTAAATTCAATGATGCAACTTCATGAAATACGAAATACCTTATTGCAGATATTATTAAATATAAATATAAATATATATTTATTCTTCTTATCAATTTAATCCGATCAAGATTCAAGAATATGAAGCTTCTTATAAACATTTGGATACATATTCTCCAGCCAAGAATAACTTATATCTGACCAAAATTTTTTGACCCAGAGTCAAAATCTGACCCTAGATTTTCATGAGCTTCAAGTTTAGCTCTTAATTGAGGTAGTAAAAATCTAAATTCTCTTTCTTTAAATTTGATTTTGTAATTTGCATTTTAGATTTTGGATTTGTTAATTTTTCCAATATCCTTGGTTGGAAGTAGAATAATTTTAAGATTTTGAGTAGAATAAAATTGAAACAATTTGAAGAAAAGAAGTAAAGTTTGGATAAAGATTGGAGAATATAATTGGAAGAAAGTATGGAGATCTTTTATTTCTTTGTATGAAATTTGAGCCTGCCTCTTACATTTGATTCTGGAGCTTTTATAGAGGGAGAGCTCCGTCACTTAATACAATGCAATCAATAATTCTACTTTGACATAATTGGAATCAATAATTCTACTTTGTACTATTGACATAATTTGAGACAATTTTTGCAGGGATTCCTTCATAATTTGGCTTTCTCTTCATCCAATGAGTCAGCTTTGCATTATTGGAGACAATTTTTGCAGAGATTCTTCATGATAACTTTGCAGACCATTGGCTTTCTCTTCATCTAATGAGTCAGCTTTGCATTATTGGAGACAATTTTTGCAGAGATTCTTTATGATAACTTTACAGACCATTGGCTTTCTCTTCATCTAATGAGTCAGCTTTGCATTATTGGAGACAATTTTTGCAGAGATTCTTTATAATTGGGATAACTTTGCAGACCATTATTTTTCCTTTTTTTTTTTTGAATCTATTTTTTCTTCCTGGTTTTTGCCATCTTAACTGTAGTGGAGTCTTCTGCCAGATCCCCAGTTCTCTCTGATGATGTTTGGGATGCTTCTTCCTCCTCCTTTGTTTCAGAATCAGAATCCATCGAACTTAGCATTTCTGCCATAAGCTTCTTGTATTCTTTTTTGGTTTTTGCTTGTGCTAGTATAGAACTAGCATTAGATTTTGCTTGGAGAAATCTGGCTATGTCCTTGTTTGGGGATGCAGATTTACAAAGACTTGGATTTTGTGTGAAAAAATTATCCAAGTACTTTGCATCATATTTTTCTTCGTTGAATTTGTCCCACCATTTGGTTTTGAAAACTCTAACCAAGGAGGTTATATTGAGACATTTATCAAATTCATAATCATAATTCCATGAAACAATCCAGTAGATATTTAATTTAGTGAAAAAATGGATGGTTTGGTAAAGGTGTTTTTGATCTGGCTCAGGTTGGTATTTGTCAAAAAATTAGGACCAAAGGTCTTTCATTTTTGGGGGTAAAATTTCAGGTGATGGTCCATACCAGGTCCACCATTTTTGAAACCAATTGGGGAATTTGTATTGGGATCCATATTTGAAGTATATGAGTCAGGAATGCCGCATATGTTTGTTATTCATTTGAAACGCTACATACCAGGCGGTAATATAATCCCAATATGAAAAATGGGGGCAATGGTTTATTTTTGTGGAGAATGAGGTTGGGAATTTTAGCAAGCCGGATGGATTTTGTTCCCAATCTTTTGGTCTGAGGACTTTAATAATTTGGGCTGTGGAATGGGTGATAAAATTTGGATCTTTAGAATCAGTATAATGTTTGAAATTTACTGATTCTGTTTGTATCAAAATGTTTGTGTAAAATTCATGTGTTTTTGCCACATGTTGGGGAACAAAATGTTGATCATTAAAAATTTGTTTTGCTAAAATGTGTGGAGGTTTTTCAGAAGGGTTAAAATCATCGTCCACCACACAGATGTATTCCACATTTTTATTTGTAAAATACTGTGAACTTTTCTGAGTTGGATTTTGAGAAATTGCAATTTGTTTCGGAAAAATTTCTTGAAGAGATAATTGTTTTGAAACATTTGAAAGAGATTTTGGTTTGTGAAAAACAATCTCTTTATTTTTTGAAATTTTTGCAACTTCAGCACTAATCCTTTGAAGAGGACTGTCATCCTTCATTTGTGATAGCGCTAATGCCACTTCTGGAGATTGAGAAAGGTTCTCAACCCATTTTTTGATTTGAGATGTAATCTCATTTGGGTCTTGTGCATCCTGGAATGATGGACCAGTTGATGATTTTGATGAAAAAGTATCTTCATTTGCTTCTTGGAAGATTTCGGACCATGATTTAATTTGTTTTGTTGAAATTTGTTTTTGGGTTGATGTTTCTTGCATCTTCCCTTTGCCTTTATCTCTCAGTTTGGGGGGCATGTTGCAAAAATTCTCTGGTGAGAAAATCGGGTAAAGAATTAGATTCTCCCTTAATATATTCAATTTCGAAATCAAATATGCTTAAAATAGCTTGCCATCTTGCAAAAATTTGTTTGGAAGCAATATTTTCAACATCTTTTTGTAAAAGTTCTTTTGCTGATTTGCAGTCAATTCTCAAGAAGAATTTTTGATTTAATAAATCACTTTGAAATTTGGTAATACATAAAACAATCGACAAAATTTATTTTTTAATGGTATTCCAGTGCCTAGAGGTAAACTGCACTATTTGTTCCTTGCCATTTTTGACTTGTTTTAAGATTCCTCCATATCCTATTTCTGAAGCATCTGTTTCGACTATTTTTAGGCATGATAGGTCTGCTAAATGTAAGCAGGGTAAATCTATGATTTGTTTTTTAATTTGGGATACAATATTGGTATGGACATCAGTCCAGGGTTGTGGTTTCTTTTTTAATCTATCATACAATGGCTTACATAATTTGCTAAGTCCTGGATAAAAATCTATGACATAATTTAGGCTTCCTAGAAATCTTTGTAATTGGATTTTGTTCAAGATTTTGTTTGGAAATTTGCTAGCAAATTCTATGGATCTTTCTATTGGGGTAATGGTGCCTTGAGTAATATAGTGACCTAAAAACCTAACTTTTGTTTGAAATAGACTTATTCTGGATTTAGAAATAACTAAACCATTGTTCTTGATAATTTTAATGAAAATATGTAAATGTTTGAAATGTTTATCTAAGTTTTCCGAGAAAACTAAGACATCATCCATATAAACAATTGTAAATTGAGAGAATGGATTGAAAATATCATTCATTATTCTTTGAAATTCAGAATGAGCATTTTTTAATTCAAACGGCATTACATTCCATTCGTATTATCCAAATGGAATTGTGAAAGCTGTTTTATATCTTTCTTCCTCTTTGATCTGGATTTGCCAAAATCCTGATTTCATATCAAATTTTGAAAAAATATTTGCATTACAAAGTTTTTGTAATAAATCTTTTTTATTAGGTATTGGTACCTAATGCATTTTAATGCCTGATTTAAAGGTTTATAATTAATAACTAATCTTGATGTTCCTCTTTTTATTTCTGCATTTTTTATAACATAGAAAGCTGAACAGCTCCAAGGAGAGCTACTCTTTCTTATTAATTTTTTGTTTAAAAGGTCCTGAATTTCTTTCTTACAGAATTCTTCCATTTCTTTATTCATTTGAATTGATCTTGCTTTTGTAGGAATTTGTCTTTCATCAAAGTTATTTTCATAAGATAATGTTACTTCATGTTTCTTTCTATCCCAAAATGTGTTGGGAATATCTGAACATATGGATGATTCTATTTCTTCTTTTATTTGATTGATTCTTTTTGTAATCTCTCTTTTTTGTAATTGTTCATTTAATTTTTGAAAACTTATTTCTTCTTGTAGAAAAGAGATTTGTTTATGTTTACAGTTTATCAGGTTGTTTATTTGACTATTGTGAATGGATAATGATTTTAATAAATTAAGATTCCTTATTTTGGGTTTTTCTAAGAAAGGAAATTCAACTTTTGTGTTTAAAATCTTAGATGTAATTGAGTGATCTGTAACTTTATAAGGTTTAAGTAATGAAATGAATGGTGTTCCTAAGATAACATTTTGAGTGATATCTTTGACCATTAAAAAACATGTTTGATATTTAATTCCTTTATTACAGATTTCTGCATTAGGGATTTTGTAAGTAATTTTTAATTTTTTACCATTTGCCGCCTTAAGGCTTTCAGAGGTTTTATCATAATATTTTGTTGGAATTATTCCTTCTCTTATACAATTTTGATCAGCTCCTGTATCGAAAAGAGCTATCATCTGTATGGAGAATTCATTTTTTATTACTAAATTTATTTTTATTAAATATCTTTGGATTGAAACTTCGGTAAGTACCATCATATATTCTTGTGTTTTTTCTTCTGTTTCAGGATCAGGTTCTTCTGTAGAAGAAGTTTCATGCCAATCTTCATTTTTTAAGTCTTGGATGTGTTTTTTCATTTGTTGTTGTTCATTCTTTAAATGTGAAAGTTCTTTTTTGATTTCTTTTATTTCCATTTGTAATTCTGAATTTGTAATTTGCCTAGGTTTTGTATTTTCATATCTATTAAAAATTATTTCTTGTAAATTATACATTTGTGAAGGATTAGAAACTACTTCTTTTTCTTTATTATTTTTTAATGAATGTTTTAATTTTAGTAAATATTCTCGTTTAAGATCTGGGTCTTGAATTTTATCGATAACTTCTATTATAAATTCTTGATCTTTTGTTAACATATTTATTGAAGATTCTTCTTTAGAAGATTCTGATGTTGAATGTAATTCATCAATTTGTAAATCTTCTGATTCTGTTGTTGTATCTTGGTCGGAAGACGTAGATTCTAAAAGGATTTCATTAATTTTTTGTTCAATATCTTCATCTAGATTTAAATTATTAATTTTTCTCTTAATCTTACAGTATTTCAAAATATGTCCAGGTTTTTCCACATCGGTAACATTTTATTATTTTATCTGGTTTATTAAGAGATTCTTGTTGTTTCTTTGCTTTCCTATATTTTTTGTATTTTGGTTTTTTATAATATTCGGGGATATTATTCTTTTTTCTTTGTTTTGGCTTAGATGGACAACAAGTTTTTGAAAAAGAATACTCATCTTTGATGTCAAATTGACGACAGAATGATCCTAATTCTTTTTTGCAAATATATCTTTCTTTTTTAAGTTGTTTTTGTAATTTTAAATCTTGACATACTTTTAATCCTTCCTTTTGGGTAAAACTGATTAATTCTCCATATGTGAATTTTTCATAAGGAATTATTCCTTTATAATTTTCTCTAATTTGATTTCTGACATTTTCTCCTAAAAGATTAGGAAGTCCGGCTAGAAATTTTTCTTTCCAAAAAGGTTGTTGGTTGTCAGGTCTTTGCATTACTCTAGTCATAAAAACATCTTTATACCATTTGTAATCTGTTAATTTTTTACAGTTTAAGTTTGATAATAATTCTGAATTTCTATCTTTAAGGTGAGATGGATCACCTATAAAATGTTTTGAAATTGAGAAAATCAAGGTTGCAACTGCATCCTGAATTTCTTTTCCTTCATCATCATGAATGACTCTTCGTTGGTCATCTTTTTTGATAGCTTGTAATATTTCTTCATGTTGTTCTTTAGTAAGTGCATGATCCCACCATCCTTTTAGTTGACCAGTAAATCTAGCTACTAAAAGGTTGGCTATAGCTTGATCACTAATTAGACCATTTTGATTTTGTGTTTTATAAACATTGGAAACCATTGTCATTTATTGTAATAGATTGAGAATGTTATATTCAGACATGCCATCAATATTCCATTCATATATAGTATTAGCATTATATTTGTTTTGAAAAACTGGTTTTTCTTCAATATTGAGGTTTGGTGCAGTTGTTTTTGGATAATATAATTTTTTAGGTTCTCTCCAATTCATTTTATTAATTTGATTATCTTCAGACTGTTCGTTCTCAGATTGGGATGTTTGGTCTAATGTATTTATTGAATTTTGTGTTTGTATAGGAGTATCTGGGGCTATAAGCTCAGACCCTAAAGCATTGAGTCTATCTTGTATTTCATTTAAAAATGTTCTTTGAAGATTTTTTGGATTTTGAAAAATTTTTGGAATTTCATAAGGTGTAAATATTGGTTCCGGTGAGGATTCTTTAATATTTTCTTTAATTATGTGCCTTTTTGGATGTGATACAATTAAGTCTTCGATATGATCCAATTGTTTTCCTATAGAATGAAGATTCAGATTTGTAAAATTATTCTGTTCAAGAATCAATTTAATGTCTTTTGATGAGATTTGTTCTTCTGCATCAGGACTTCTCATTTTCAAAGGACTTGCTTTTATTCCAACACTTTTGTGATTATATTGGATTTCCATTAGAGGAGGGTGTTGAGATTCAATTTCTCCTCTAGTAGTTTGCCATTTGTTATTATTTTTTATCATATTAATAGAGTTTAAATAATATTCGTTGAACCATTTGAAAAATTTTATATTGATTCTATGGTTATTCATAAACTCATAATATTTTTGAAGAATTTCTCCCTTTTCATTTCCATAATTTTTAAAATATTCTTCTCTTAAAACTTTGTTTTTATTTGAGTAGAAATGTTTTCTACACCATTCCTTGTTGATCTCAAAAGGCTTTTGTATAACGTAAATTTCTGATTCTTCTTCAATTTTTACATTATTAGTCATTGAAGAATAAGTTGGTGACATTACTGGTGAATCATGAGGGCTTTCTGTTTGCCTAACATAAATAGGTTGGGCTATTTTTGAGGAGTTATTAATTCCTTGTAAATTAGTCCTAAACGAGCTAGGTACCGAAGGTGTGGACTCTCTAGCTGTTCTAAACTCATGTTGTTGGGTATTTGCAAATGATATTGGTATTGAGGAGACAGATGTCCTAGCTGTTTTGAAATCTTGTTGTTGGCTATCGGTAATTGATTCTTCTTCTATATTTAATCCTTGGAATGCTGAACTTGAACTAGCTATATCAAAAGAATATCTCGGAGGTAGTCTTTTTGGTCTATTGAAGACTAATTCTACCGTGCCATCCTGATGTTGAGAGATTTCTCTTAATGAATTATTCCTAACTGGAATTGGTTCTATTGGATCAGTAGCACCTTCTAATTTCCATCTTTCAAGCAGATTAACTTCATGCCATTGGATAGTCTTGAGTATCACAGTATGGGCTCTTGTAGTGTCAGCCTCTATTAAAAGAGTAGTTTCTCCTTTTGGGCTTTGTAATAAAGCTTTAGTGTTAACTACGGAATACATTGCTTTAAAGTGTAACCTATAAACTAGAGTTAAAACTTCAGATCCTGGAAGCATTTTGTAATTATGGGTATGAATTTGAAGAGTTAATGACTTTAAAATATTTTTGTCTGTTAAAGATACCATAAAATTTGGATAGCAATTGAAATGTATTGGTCCTGTACAAAGACTTGTTTCTATTGTTCCTAATAAAGAATCATTAAACATAATGTGTCTTTCATCTCTTAAGACAATTAAGATTGAGGTATTTTTTGTTGCTTCTACACTAAGGGGTTTTACACCTACTTGGACTAATCCAAAATGAATATATTTGTATTTTTGCTCTTTAAGTTTATTAATGAGTGTTTTATCAAGTAATTGAATAGTTTGGTATTCCTTTTGGATAGGGAGACTCTTTTCCTTTGTTTTTATAATGTAATTACAGAAAGCATTAAAATTCTCAAAAGTTGTTTTCTTGTATATTTGATTTATAGGGACAATAGGAATGTTCCAATTGTCAAATCTTTGGGGAACATTTTCATAATGTTCTTCTTGTTCATTAACCGTTTGAGAGGCTTGGTCAGAATCTTGGGATTTAATGGAAACTGAACTTGCAGAAGAGTTGGTTCTCCTAAGAAATGGTAACATTTTTTATTTTCTATTTTCTTACTAAATGGGAGTTCTACTATCAATATTATCAAAAATTACTAGAATTACCTACAGGGATACTAAGTCTACTTTTGCCTAACCCATGGCTTAACAAGACTCTTGTATCAAAAACTCAGCAATTATAGCAAAATTTTTTAATAAAGATAATTATACCAATAATTAGAAAATGAAAACAAAATAATGTTTCAAAATCTTAGAATTACATGCTCCTCCCTGACTCTGATACCAGACAATCCCGTGGATCAGAGGATAGGAACTTTGGTTGGAAGTAGAATAATTTTAAGATTTTGAGTAGAATAAAATTGAAACAATTTGAAGAAAAGAAGTAAAGTTTGGATAAAGATTGGAGAATATAATTGGAAGAAAGTATGGAGATCTTTTATTTCTTTGTATGAAATTTGAGCCTGCCTCTTACATTTGATTCTGGAGCTTTTATAGAGGGAGAGCTCCGTCACTTAATACAATGCAATCAATAATTCTACTTTGACATAATTGGAATCAATAATTCTACTTTGTACTATTGACATAATTTGAGACAATTTTTGCAGGGATTCCTTCATAATTTGGCTTTCTCTTTATCGAATGAGTCAGCTTTGCATTATTGGAGACAATTTTTGCAGAGATTCTTTATAATTGGGATAACTTTACTATATATAAAAGTACGAGTTTTGTAAAACTTTTGAAACACCTATTATACCCTTATTTAACTTTTGAAATGCCTATTATATCCTTACTTGTTCAACATATTTCTAAAAGCTACCATTATACAATTAATTTTTAATTTTATTAATTTGCTTTTAATTAAATTTACGAAATAGGAGTATATATCTCAAATTTATATCAATCACGTCTCAATTAATTTTATATTAAAAATCTAATTATTTAATCGTGGAAGAAAACCTAGGATATAAATATTTACATGATCCTAAGTACTTCTACTAAATTATGTCCATGCATTGCATAGTGCGTTGGACCATTAGCCATTACACTTCTCCTATACTTATATCCCTTGGACATGACAGAAATTAACTCCATTAATATTTTTTACTTTAATCAAATATAATAAATTGTTAAAATGATAAGTTGGACTAGCAATTTATATGATCTCTGGAATTTTATAATTACTAGATTTTTATTATATAATAAGTTGGGAATTAAAAACTCAACTAAATTCTCATAATAATTTTTTTTATTTTATTTTAATAGTAATCAACTCTTTCTAAACTTATATATCTAAATAAACAATTTATTTTAGATTAATTATATTAAGTTGTAAGTATTTGTGATCAACTATAATGAGAATATGATGATACATCATCTCAAACTCTTCCCCCTATATATACACTAACCCAAGTAAGCAATTCATCAAACCAAAATTCATCTCAACGTAATAGATAAATTTGCTTGCTTTTAGCTGCCTTAGTGGAAGACAAGGTATGTCAGCAACTTTTCTTCTCTTTTCGTGTAGTACATGGCTTTTTCAGGAAACTTTCAAAATCGTTGAATGCATGCTTTGACGATAATCTATGGGTTTTTTAAGATTTAATATCCCAAAATTTGTGAATTGTTTTTCCAATCACCCATTGTTTTTCAAGGGATTGATCAAGGAGAAGAGAAGGCATCCCAGTCCTTCTCGAAAGAAAAAAACTCCATTCCGGGAAGATGTTCGTTCCGCCATTTCCATTGGGGATGGGGTTTTGGAGTGACGTCCTCTTTATAGAAAGAAGGATTGATTGGGTTTTGAAGGGTTAATTGTACTATTGATATATCACAGGTATTTATACAAAGTTTACAAATGAATAATTAAGGAAGTAATCTCTTTGATACAATAAATCAGAATCAAATCAAATGAGATCAAATGTGATTTGAATTTTAAGTTGCCAATTTTCCTTGATTGTGATCCCTAAACTTTAGCATAAAGAACACGAAAGAGCCCAGATTTAACATGTTGGCGGACAAAGTGGTAATCCAATGCAAGATGTTTCATGCGCGAATGAAAAAGAGGATTTGCAAGTATGTGGCACCAATATTGTCACAAAATAGCTTCGGTTGAGTGGTTGTAACATGCAGCTCACGAAGCACAGAGACAGGATTACGACCAAGAAAGATAATATGACCTGTAGTAGAAGTACGATCATCCAAATTCCCACTCCAGTCGGCATCACTAAAGGCACTAACATCAGGAGAGGAATTCTTGTGCAGGAATAGGGCGTGAGAGATGGTGCCTTTAAGGTAAGGCAAGATGCGTTTGACGGACATCCAATGAAGCTCCGTAGGACATTGCATGTACTGCCATAGTTTGTTGACGGAAATCAACCATATGTTTCCAGTCCGCCATGGATGCGCAAATTCATATTTTACTCCATTATTATTGTCGAATTGGGAAGACACAGATTGAATATATAAACTAAATTAATATACAAATATATGCTATCATGTACAAACCAATCAGTAATCACATCATGACTTGATTGGCTTCAGCAACGTTTCGGGGCCTTAATCCTGTGCCTGCCCACACACAATCAATTTGCAATTGCCACGTGTGTTTGCCACTGCCAATACAAAAAAAAAAGTGATAATATCATTAAATTTTAATTAATATAACAACGTATATGTTTTTTCCTAGATAAAATTCTATATTTAATAGACTTCTATTATATAAATAAAATAAAAAATATTACATTCTATTCATAAGTTCTTTTCAACATTTTCTGATTTTCAATATTAAGTTCCCATGGATAGAGAGAGAGCTAGGCAACCATGTTTTATATTCATATATTTATGTAGATTAGTTTTAGCTTTCACGTGCATTGCACGTGATCCAACGTATTTAAATGAAATATTCATATGAAATTAAACCACTCTATTAAATTATGATAATTACACTATTTTTTATGATCCCATTATGAAATTTTGATAACCTACCTATGAAATTTTAATAATGATACTATGGAATTTCGAGAACCTTTTTATAAATTTTTTTAAACCTTCTTATGAAATTTTGTTAATCTCCCTAAGGAATTTTGAAGAGCTCAATATGAAATTTTGATAACTTCCCAATGAAATTTTGATAACCAACACTATAAGATGTTGATAACCTCCATAAGATATATTGATAACCATGTTATGAAAATTTTAAAACCTTCATATGAATTGTTGGTAATCACACCCTGAAATTGTGATAATATCACTATGAAATTTTGATAAATCTTCCTATAAAATTTTGATAAACCTCCCTATAAAATTTTGATAACTTTCTTATGAAATCTTGATAACTACAAATTTTGATAACCTCCCTATGATTTTTTGACAACCTCATTATGAAATTTTGTTAATCTCCTTATGAAATTTTGATCTGCATATTATGAAATTTTGATAACACTCTTATGAAATTTTGAAATTAAACTATGAAATTTTGATATCCTCCCTGAAATTTTGATTACTCTATAATAAAAGTTTAATAACCTTCCTAATTTGGTAACCATACTATGAAATTTTGATAACCTCCCCAAAAATACCATTATGAAATTTTTGTAATCACATTTTGAAAATTTGATAACCTATTTATGAAATTTTGTTAACCTCTTTATAAAATTTTGTTGACCCCTCTATGAAATTCTGATAATCACATTATGTAATTTTGATAACCTCGCTTTGAAATTTTGATAACAACACTATGAAATTTTGATAATCTTCCTATAAAATTCAATAATCTGATCTCTATGAAATTTCGATAATCACTCTATGAGATTTGATAACCTTCTATCAAATTTTGGTACTCCTTATGAAATTGAGACTTTTATAACCTTCATATGAAATTTTGATAACCGCACTATAAAATTTTGATAACCTCCCCATGAAATATTAGTAACCTCCTAATGAAATTTTTTTAACCACACTATGAAATTCTTATAACCTCGCTATGACATTTTGATAATCTCTTTGATAACCTTTCTATAAAATTGTGAAAATTAACCACCCTATGGAATTTCAATAACCAACCTAAGAAATTTTAATAACCTGATCCTATGAAATTTTGGTAACCACACTATGAAATTTTGATAACAACACTATGAAATTTTGGTAACCACACTATGGAATTTCGATAGCCTCCTCATGAAATTATAATAATCATCTTATGAAATTTTGATAACCACATAGAGACAAGAAAATCAAAATCATAATATCACCTACTCTTCTAACTCAACAATTTCCAATTGAAAAAAGTGAATGCGGCAAAACATTATATAACGAAGAGATGGAGCTTCACTAACAATAGTATTGTACATGTTAGTGTTAGTTTAATCGTTTTATTGACATTGAAAAATTGAAATTAAAAGTAAAATATTAAATTCAAAAACTTTATAGTAAAGGAAATTTACATGTTCATCAACTAAAATCAATTTGACAAACTTGCAATCGGTCTAAATTGAAATTTTTAATTAATTTTTAAATAATAAAATTATACTAAATTATATGTATTATACAATCTAATAATTAATAATGGAATAATTAAAATATTATTTAGTAATGACAATTTAGAAATATGTTTTAAAAAAGGATACAATTGGAATTTATAATTAAAAAATAATAGAACAATTAAAATATTATTTAGTAATGGCAATTTAGAAATATGTTTTAAAAAAGGGTACAATTGAAAATATGTTTTAAAAATAAGGGTACAATCGGAAAACATAAAATTTCCCCTTATTCGTACTTTTATATATAGTATAGATATATATCTAGAACCCTTAATTTGTTCTATTATTTATAACTTATATATTTTCCTTTATTTATAACTTAAGTATTGAAGATGAAGACAATTTGTTTCAATGTATTTTGATGATATAATAAGCTCTCATTTTTTATTTAATTGAATATTTGTCATCTCTTAGTATTTTAAAGTATTTAAACATTTATTAATTTAGTTTATTTAGTAATTGAATATTTGTCATCTCATTTTTTAGTGTATTTTAAAGTATTCATATATTTTCACCTCTTATTATTTTTAAGGATTTTAAAAGAATTAATTTAGTTTACATGCATTGTGCCACGTTCAACGCACGAGAAAGAAAAAACTAGTAATATATAAAAGTACGAGTTTTGTAACCTTTTGAATCGACCATTATACCCTTATTTTTTTAATATTCTTAAATACCCTTGCTTAAACTATTGTAATTTTATTCTACTAAAAAATCTATTTTTATTCCATTATTAAATCTAATATCTTTATAATTTCTTTACTTTTACCATTTTACTATTTTTCAATAAAAATTGGATATATTAAAATTTTTAATATACAGTTTTATTTTACTAAAACTTTATTTTCATTTAATTAAATTCAATATTATATAATTATTTTATTTTTACCATTTTAATTTAAAAGGACATGTTCTGTTTGATAGTTTAATGTATTATTATGATTAAAATTTATTATTTTCCTAACATGCAATTATTTTATTTTAATCTCTCGGATTGATCTGATTCGGGTTGATTCAGGTTTGGGTCATTAAGGATTTGAGGTCGGGTCATTACGGTTTTGGATTGAACGGATTTTTTTTGGTCGAATCGGGTTGGATAAGATTTGGTTTCAGGCGATCGAGTCGGATACCTGTTCTCGAGTGAAATTTTGCCAGCTATAATAATAGGTTTCTTTAAGATAAAATTAGTAGTATACTTAAGATTTTAATTTTAATTTAATTTACACCCGAGTTGTTAGCTCAACTGGTAGATATATCATGCCTGAACCGTGAGGTCCTGGGTTCAAGTCTCACGGAATGTGAGTTTAGTTTGTAATTTTTTTATTTAGTGTATTTGGTAGGTAGATGGTGTATTTATGGTAGTTTCTTAGTTTGACTTGATTTCTCATTTAGATGTTTGGGCATATAGAGATTTATTGTGATTGTAATGAGATTTCAAATATACTCAATTAAAAAAAAATTTAATTTAATTTAAACATATTAAGCTATATCTTGCCTTTTGCCTTTGGTTTTGATCACGGAGTTTAATACAGGTATCCATGGATATATCGAACGGATATATCGTGGTATCGATGAAATTCAAAAATAAGTGGTTCAAAATGCACTAAAACGACGGATTTTTATAGTAAACGTTTGAATTTTGCCTTGAAATTTTGATCAATTCTTATTTACATATTTCCACATATTTTAGAATCAAGTTATGATAAATAAAGTATATGTAGACATTATTTTTTTAATATTTTTTACTGCGAAAAGCGTATATAATATGTATAAATCAAATATATAATTTAACCATTCATTTATTTTATCTTCAAAATGATGGTTACCAAATAAATCACTTCATTAAATGCAAAAGTTTAGATGATTTCTTTTCTGAAGCAAGAAAATACTAGAATTGTGCATATATTTCAAATATGCCTCTCGACTAATACTTGCTAGCCATCCAATAGGGAGGCACTCAGCCGAAATCGCGTCCACGTCTGGCTGTTGCACCAGATGCTCATTATAAGCCTGTTGTTCAAGTGAATACTTTGGATACATGTTAGAAGAAACCAATTATTCAAATTCATTTGCTCCAGATGTAGTACCATAACTAGAATTTGATTCAAAAAATTTTGCATAAAGTGTTTGGCCTTCTAGTCAAAGACGAAAATGGTAATTCATACATGTCAGGAATCTTCAAAAACTTGAGATGAGCAAAATCCAGACTTAATTGAAACAAATATTTTGACAACAATGTGACTTTTACTTTGAACAAAGCTTTGGACAAAAAAAGAATGACATAGAAGTGTTGTGTCGAATACCAAAATGAGAATGTTAGGAATATTACTATTAAATAAATGACCAAAACCGGATCGGACCAAATTGTATGAATTAAAAAGTTAATATTACTTTTAAGAAAACATGCAGTTATTAGTTTGAAGAAAACTTTGGAAAAAAAAACAAATTGACATAAAATTATTGTGACAAATATCAAATTGGCAATTTCAGGAAAATTATTATTTAATAAATGACCAAAAGGTATTCAAATGAAATTGTATTATATTATACCCGGGTCTATCTCAAACCGAATCACTTAAACGAAACAATTCTTCGTATTACTATTATCAAAGTTTTGTAGAAATGACTTCAATTGTTAATATTTTTGAAAAAAATGAAATAATTCATCGAAATGTCGTTTATATTTTTAATCCTAGATGTAAAAAAGAAAAAATATTTAATTTAATATGGATATTTACGGATATATCGAGATATCGATAAATATCGACGGATATCCGGTAACATTGAAATTTTTTTCGATATTTATATCGAGGGGTACGAATATCGGATATATCAACGGATATATCAAGGTATCGACACATACTTAATTCCATGGTTTTGATTGGTTGCCCAATTCAATTCAGCCACTTTTTTTTTGCTTTTTTTTTTAAAATTATTATCATTATATTATTATAAATTTATTAATCTAAAGCCTAAACGGCACCGTTCTCGCCTTCATTTGCCGAATAAAATAAAATGAAAAAAGAAAAAAGAAAAAAAGGAAGGAGCAAGGAGCAAGCAGGCAGAACAGAGATCGAGAGAAGAAACAGAAAGGGGAGAAAGAAAGAAAGAAAGTAGAGATTTTGCAGGGTTTTAACTTGGTTCCCATTTCTCTTATTACGGTAATCGTTAATTCTTTTTTGTTTTCTTCTCTCTTTGTTTCTCAATTTACCTTTGATTACCCATTTGATTCATGTTTTGATTTAGTGATTTCAGGCCTTTTAGTTCATGTGGTTTTTGAGAGAAAATTTCAATTTTTGAATTTCCCTTATTCTCTGTTTTTCATTTAGATTTTTTTTTTCTTCAGCGACTTTTGATTGATTCTGTTATGTCTTGCACTTTTTTTAGTCTGGTCTTTTATCCTGTATTCTACAACTCTACACTTTGGGGGTCTTTCTCATTAGCTAATTGTTATTCATACTATCAAACTCGAAATTTTGGAGGATTCAAACCTCCAAATGACAGTTTAGCATGTGAGGAAACTAACTTCAAGATGCACACTGACACTGTTATGAGTATAGAATCCCGATTTATCACATAGACTGTTATGACCCTATTCTTCCTTTGAGAAACTGGGGGTTGCCTTGTTGAACTGTCCATTAAATTTGTAGCTTTTGCCTTAAACATTAGGTTCTCAAAGGTTTCTTATTGCATCATATTTGAACTTCTATCTAGCTCCCTAATATAGTATTATGTATAGGCTATTATCATGTCTTTAGTGTTTGAAAATTTCTATCCTTTAGGGTTGGATTATGTAAATCTTTCAATGTTTTCTCTGGCATTAAATCCCATTTTTTGTTAGTTGATTTAAATTAGAGGAATAACAACATTTTGTTACCTTGATTTACATAACAAAACTTGCAGTAAACCTGCCATTTGACTTATCTACTTAAATTGTCCCTTAAATACATTAAACTTTTCACTCTGTTTTCCTTATTTCGTTATGCAATCTTTGTTCAAATTATGTACTGACATCTACCAACCGCTTTCATGTTTGATGCTCTCTATCTAATCTGATCATGTAATTTGACCGTAAGTCATATTTTGCCTCCATATTGGTTTAGTATGTCTTCTGTGCATAAGATGGACAAATGAATACCCGTACAGCATAATGCTCATCTTGTGCAAGGAGTCTTTTTTACTCTCCT